>JARJCQ010000167.1:0-81436 GCA_029281465.1 Mycena epipterygia | reverse complement strand
CTCGCTGAATTAAAAAAAATCTCTACCGCCAACCGACAGAACCCACAGAACCCACAGTACCGAATTCCAGCTAAATCTTAGTAAAGGAATTCTTTGGGTCAATTGAAACGCTTGGGTGAAATTCTCCAAACTAACGTCTGTTCCGAGATCCCCAAGGAAAACAAATTTTCCACTCAACATCATTGGAGCCCACCGCGAGGGGAAATAAACCCAATAAAATCCTAAATTCCTTTCCTTCGATTCACAGTTCACAGAAACAACCGCAGACAGTAAACAGTTACAGGTCACCGAATTACCGCAGACAGATAACCGACAGCAAAACCCGACAAGAGGCGCACTGAGTAAGCCGCCATCAAGAAAAGAATATTCAGACTACCGACAACAGTAACAGATTAAGTACAGCTAACCGATATGACCGGAATTTTCTTCAACGAAGAACAACGCAAAGAATATGAGACTGCGTTCCCCTACCATGCTCAGGCTGGACCTTCAGGGCATGCTACTCCAGGAACACCACGAATGTCCAAATTAGATAAAGGAAAGAACAGAGCAAAGTCCCGAGGCAGTTATTCGTTAATGGATGCCTCCGACGAGGCAGAAGATGGATTTAGCTCACGGGGGCCCAGCCCATCCTCCACACCTGAGCCTCAGCGAATGGCTGCCCCACCTCCGCCAGTGTCATTTAGTGCGCCACTACGAACATCACTGGATATGCCAATAAGAGGAAGTAAAGAAGCACCTAAGACCTTTCGAGGTAAGCATACAGAAGTTCAACGATTTATTGACCATTTTGAATTATTATTAAACAAATGCAGGGTCACTGATGATCAGGAGAAATGTGAACAGGTATTGAATTATTGTACAGTGGATGTGCAGAATGTGATTCAAACCATGGAAGGATATGAACAGCGGAAGTGGAGTAAGTTACGCAAGGAAATTTTGAAACAATTTGATGCGGAAAGGGCGCTTCAGAAGTATAAGCCCGCCGATGTTGAAAGGTATGCAGCAAAAATGAAATCACAGCCTTGCTATAATCTTACGCAATGGAGAAAATACTACATCAAGTACAACGCGATCGCAGGAGGACCTTTAAAACGTAAGCATTTAAGTAAGGAAGATTATCTTGCATACTTCTGGATTGGAATTCACCCGAATCTGCGTCAAATTCTGGAAAATCGTATATTGCAAACAAATCCATACAGAGACGACGAAGCTCAGTATACGATGAAAGAATTGAATACAGCTGCAGAATGGTACTTTCGCCGAAATAAATATGAATCATTGATGGTAAAAGCAGCAGAGTTTGGCGAAGAATTGGAGGAAGACGATTCAGGGGAGGACTCGGAAAGTGACACATCAAGCAGTGATGATTCGGAGTCTGACTATGAGGAATATAGGCGGAAAAGGAAACTAAGAGAAAAGAAGAAGAAATTAGAACGGAAGAAAAAGTTGGCAGCAAAAAGGGACGTACCAAAGGAACGACAAAAATTCCAAGGTAATGAAGAAGAAGTGGCAGGAATGATCAGGAAATTGAACGCGATGAGGCTGGATGACCCTGAATATGCACCAATCTATTATAAGGTCATGATGGCAGATAAGAGTGGAATTGTGAAAGAATGTGTCAAACCACCGTTGAGAAGAGTGAAAAACCCCGCACCAGGTACCAAAATAACCCTCCACCTCCAGGGCCAGACAAGAACAATTCGCCTGCAACCTATCCAAAACAACATTCCTCTGGGAACATCCGCATCCGGCGGCGGCGGCGGAGACAATTGTTTTGGGTGCCTTGAGGCTGGACATCGGATTTTGAGTGCCGACATATAGCCGAATTGGTCAGAAAATGTCATCAAGTTCAACGAGGAGACCAGACGAATGGTTATGAAGAATGGAGAAGCAATTAGGCGGAATCCAGGTGAGTCTTAGTTCAAGCAGCGGAAAGAATCGCCGGCGGCAATGCGCCGCGCGTAATGTTCGGCATCCTGGATCCAATGATGGATAGGCAAAAGGCAGTGCAGAATTTCTACCAGAATATGAACAAAGGGCGAGAATCGTCGAAGTCCACAGTGGAGAAGAAAGCAGTGCCGAGGAGGAATGGGGATGTATGAGTTCGGACAAAGAAGATCTGTCAGAATTGACAGATACATTTGAGGAAATCGGCTTGTCCACTCCAACGGTGACGTATACAAATTCACCATATGTTCAAAATGCAGAAAGAACTGTGCCGAGTACAAGGACGCACGAAAAGAAGTCTTTGATGGCGTGTACCCGCCGAATAGAGAAAAAGCAAAGAATAGAGTAAGAGAGATAGTAGAAAAGAAGCATGATAATAATAAAGAGACGCGTAATCAAGCACAGCCCCCTGTGACAGTTCCGACGGATCAGCCACGCCCCGCGGAGAAGTCACCTATTTTGGAAGCTGGGAAAATGCGTGTCTCCAGAAAATCAGCGTCAATGGATATGGTACCGGAAGTGATTCCAATAGAAGCACGCCGAGCTCGCTTTGATAAATCGAACGATGATGAAATGGAAGACATACGAAACAAAGAAAAGCCTGGGAAGAAAATTACAGGAAAAAGGATTGACGAGAAAGGAAAAGAAAATGCTTCTCCAGAAATAGATGACACACCTGCCGCAAAAAGTTCGGGGCGGCAGTCTGAGCTATCCACTACGGTGGACCGGAAACAAGTAATGGAACGTATATTGGACAATCCGGTAGTACTGTCTACGAGGGAAATAATGGTATTGTCAAAAGAAATAAGAAACGACTTCCAGGATTTAATCAAGGTGAAAAACGTCAAGGCAGTATTATTAGGCAGTTCCCAGAATCATCCTTTAATTGCAAATTTAGACTGGCCCAGAACGGAAGGAATTTTAATTAAGATAGAGATGGAAACGGGAGGGAAACCGGTATGCGCGATAATAGATACTGGCTCCCAATTGGACGTTGTGCGAGCTGATATCGCTGCATTAAGCATTCGAAGGGCAGTAGATATGAGTCACGTAACGAATATGAATGACGCAAATGGTGGAAGGGGCCAGCTGCAAGGATGGATTAGGGATGTAGAATTTAATTGCGGAGGAGCCAGGACGGTAACCGACCTATGGGTATCACAGAAAGCACCGTTCGAGCTCCTTCTGGGACGGCCTTGGCAGAGAGGAAACCTAGTAAGTATAGATGAACGAGAAGAAGGTACGTACTTAATTTTCAAAGATCGCACAACGAGGAAGCCGAGATTTGAGTTATTAGCGGTTCCGTATGACGGATCGCCAGCTGATTTTCGAGTTGAAACTACAAATCATTATCAGTCATTCGCTTTATTTGAGGAAGGACATACGCATGCGTCGGAAAACACGGAAGCGCGACAGCCAGAAGACCTGACTAGTAACAATAAAGGAAAAGACAACGAGGCCGAGAAGCGAGAATTACCGAGCAAGGAGCCAATAAGAAACGAATCAGAAGCAAGGTTGTATCTTTTGAAAGCATTTCTCCAAGCTGGCCTGTTTTTGGTAAAGACATTTTTGGAAGGACTTGAGATTCAAATTCGAGCAAAACAGGAAAATGAGGAGTATAAAAGAAAGGTTACGTACGACAGAAACCCCCAGCGAAACTCTCAAACCTTTTCAACCATGCCACCCATTCCTGATGTATCCTACGCACCAGTTGCGGAACCTCGCTCGCCGCACCTAGCCGCTACACGCGAAATCGACCTTTCACCTGATAATCTTCAGTATTTTTCTCGCATCAATTTTCATCGCCCGCCTTCTGCGGCTCCCCTTTTGACGAAAGCACCAGACATGGACGAGGCAGTAATCGACGGTGCTGTTGAACAGTGGGTGAAACTGCTCGCTGGCCAGCCCATCGAAGCCAATGCGACTTTCGCCGCCTCCCCGCACTCTACGTACCATGGATACGAAGTCTTACCCAACGGTCAGATTGTTGATCATTACACGGCGTGGAACGTCTTCCGAGTCCACAGGAACCCGGAAACCAACCTTCCATACACATCTACCGGTCACGAAAGCATTCGCAAGCTACGAGCGCCCGCGGATCCTAGACAAGCTTGGCCTCTTGAGGCTCCATATCCCACCAATGCGCGACTTCGGGAAGAGATGATCAAAATGACCCCTCTTGATCCTCCACCGCCTGGCCAATCAGGTTTCCCTGTCCACGCAACCTTTATTCCGCCCCCATTGGAGCAGCTTTCGGAAAAATTACAAGCGTACCGAGTGAGTCTTGATGATAACGGACTACCGGACGGTGCTGACAAACCGCAGGAGAAAAAGTTTGCCCAGGAAGGTCAAGAAAACCGCGCATCAGCTTGTACCTGAAATTAATGTGCTCGCTGTGCGGCCTCGCGACACTATATTACCCACCATATCGCCTGGACACGAGCATTTACATACCTTCACGCCTTGCCCTAAGAAACAACGGGACGAGCATGGTTCAGTCTCCGAACCAGTGAAGGACGACGAGGACCCACCTGAATTAATTTTGTCGCAGACTGAAGCTCAGGTATGCGATCTTCAGAGGAACCGCGAAGAAGGAGCGCTTATCCAGGTCCAACAGAAACTTGATAAAGATATCGAGAAGCGCGTCACAAAAGATTTGACGTTTGTTAATGATGGATCACCTGTAGGACAATTATTATCGAGTGACGAGGATAACGACCTACCCGAATTAATCTCCGCGTCGTCCGACAGCGAGGATGAATCTCTATCAATCTGCGTTGCGTGCCTGGGCGAGCCTCATGAAACTCTCTCCGATTGTCCGCTCTGGGGGCGTGCCGAGACCGATGCAGCGTCGGATTCGGGGGAAAGCAATGAATCAGAACACACTATTCCCTACCTCGTCAACCGACAGATGATTGTGGATGCGCTCGCGGACGCCACGCGGAGTGCGGAATTAAAACGAGTGCTCAACGTAGCCCTTGCGCCGCCCTTGAACGAGCTTTTGTCAATGGAAGGGCCGCGAGCGGTGGCCTATATACGTCTGGCAGACTCAGCCATTGAAGCTCGACGTGCGATGGCAAGGCTTTTACAGGAGGAGGACGAAGGCGCACGAGAGGTAGCAAAGACGCTAATCAATGATGATGAACTGCCACCGGAACCCGCATCGAGCTCCGAATTATCCTTAACTCCGGTTGGAGGTTCTGACTCACCGCCACTCGACGAGCACCCGTTCTTAACGCTCAATATCGACTCACCCCTTACTTCTGCCGTTGATTCCCTGTCGCCTTCCGTATCCCCTCTTAATTCTCCCCGGAACGACTCCGATACCAACGAGGCTCGATCTACCACTTACTGCGATGGACAATCTCACATTAACTGGTCCAATTCGCCTGAACCTGCGCCAACGGCCACTTCATCAGAAGAGGATCTTGCGCACTTTACGCTCAAATTGGATACCTCTTCGATCGCCGTTCAGCTAAATACATCGTCATTCGTTAATGAGACCCCTGCTGTCACTGAATGGTCAGTTTGGTCCGAAGATTTTGACATCGATCCAAGGCTAATACTAGACGATGCGGTTAACAGGGCTTCAGCACAAGTCCCCGAACGTATTGTAGCGGACGATGGAGAGCCCTACCAGGATATCGCGGAATATACGGTACGAAACGAACTTGCTAGTGATTCGGCAGGAGCAACGGGGGCGTCAGACCAGCGTCGCGCGGAAACAGGCCTAAACTTCGACTACCAGCAGCCAGAAGGGTCTTTCGCGACTCAGCAGTTGGGATTGCGCATCTGGCACCGCAATGGAGTCAGTCATCAAGATCAACACAATTTTTATGAAGACGAAGTAATCGGCCGGCCACTGCGGGATGCGCTCGCCGTATTATATGGACCCCTTCGCGAATTTCTGGACTTTCCGTCCATGGCAGCGCAGGGAGTACGTGATCTTCAGCTTCTATCCACCATCCCTCTCGACACACCGACGCATTCAGTTTACCCCGAAGACGGCGCTGCGCCTGATCTTACACAGTCCGCTACCTCGCTCGACTACAGTCTCCCAACTCCTCCTCCAGAACCCGTTGCGGATGAGTACAGGGAAGTCGACGGCATCGACTCGCCCTCTTCAGAATTGGGACGGAAACGCAAGATGCCAGATGGGGAGCGACGAGGGGAATTTCAAGGAGGAATGCGCAAGAAACTTCGTAAGTTTCATGGAGACGCCTTGCGACGTACTGTTATTAAACACGAGGCATTTCAAGCAACGGGGCTCGCAGACCCTGAAATCATTAAGCAATTCGCAGGAGCGAGACTGGCCGTATTGGAAGGATTATCCTGGATCGAAGGAATTATCTGGCATCGATACGACGTGCCCGAGGTACGCAGGTTATACGCGCATGCTGCGGAACATTGTGCTCACCAACGATCTACTGTGGCCTATCAGCACCACTTTCCCAGCGAGTACGTCCAACATCCGTTGCTGTTTGACTTTGAAGCAGCAAAGGTCCACGTCGTATGGGGAGTCCTTCAGCAGCGTAACCGCCATGTGCTCGCTGGCTATTTGCAAGACTTTCTTGCCATCCGACTTCGCGACCAATATGCGGTCTCGCAACTACTCAACGCGGGCTGCCTTCATGCCGCCTATCCAGCCAATAGCACTCGCTACTGGGACCTCATCCCAGCGGAGGATTTTGTCGGGTCAGAATACGACTCCAGTTTTGATCCGAGCGATTCCGACTCCGACTATGGCGAATTCGTGTACCCCGATGAAGACGAACAAGCTCCATCCGTTTCCGAAGGTCGCGACACGTGCGACCCTGATGCGTCCCCTTATTTTCTCAAGATGGACCGCGATGGGGGCCACGATGACAGGAAGCGCGATGCTGACAGCAGTAGCACTGGCAGCGCCGCCCACTCTGATCGCATCGGCAGCTGGGTGGAGGCTAATCGCCAAATTTCCGCAGCAGACTTCTGATTTGGATGGTAACGTTGTTGTTTATCAGTCCGCCGCGGAAAGTCTAATGATTTGTAGAATTCGATCACCTTGCTCTTTCGATACTTGGATTGTCGCTGGACCGGCCACCACTATTCCCTGCACCCTTTTTCTGACATCTCGACCTCGACTTACGACTATGCACACGACCCAAGAAGGCGTCGCCCTCCCAACTCAATTTCAATTCCTCTTACCTCCTCTACGAACTCTGACTGATAGCACAACCCCGAAGGTGTGCCACTTGATACGGCGCGAAGCTTCTTGTACACCACTCACGATCAGCGTGGTTTTGTCCCGCTTCGTTGTAAAACATTCACCAACCCCCACTCAATTGCTTATGACCCCGATTTTTGAATTACCCCACACTGTACGATACTTAGCGTGGCGCAACGTAGTAGCTACTATTTACGCCGACCGCCAGGAGCGAATTTTGACCGGCGTTGTATTAATATCTTTCCTTCTCAGCATTGTAGTATTTGCGAATATTATGTTGTTGACTATGGAGCGTTTGGATCAAGAACTACGACAACGATTTAGCACCGCGACAAACAATGGTGAAACTTATATTTCACATTGTTTCTCTTACACACTTAGCAATTCCGAGAACAATTGGGAGCCGCATTTTTCTCAACGACCTTCATGCATCACTGATAATTTGGAAAATCCACTTGAAGATATTATTATGACGACACTGAATGGGAATCAGTTTGAATTCGAAGAGGACGATGAATATGTGTTCTACCCAACAGATCGAAAAGATGAACAAGGCCGAGAGTTTCACTCTTTCACAATGTATAAACGGGTGGATAGAAAGGTACGACCAGTCTCAACTACCTTTTCACCCGAGTATGAAGTGATACGACGGATTCCACGAAATCCATTGGAAACGCTGCCGGAATTACCAAAACATGCGCCCCTATTTATACCTACGAAACGATTGGATGAAGAACGATTAAAAATATTGGAAATTAACAAAGACGGATTTTTGAGCGACGAAGAAGAAAAGCTATTCATACATGTCATGGAACTGAACCAAGAAGCATTGGCCTTTGAAGATTCTGAACGAGGAACCTTCAGCGATGAATATTTCTCACCTTACAAAATTGCGACTGTTCCCCACGTCCCCTGGGAATATAAAAATATACCTATACCTCCGGGAATATTGAAAAAGGTCATTGAGGTGCTGAAATTAAAAATCGAGGCAGGAGTATACGAGATGTGTCAATCCTCATATCGATCAAGATGGTTCTGTGTATTGAAGAAAAACGGAAAACTGAGAATAGTTCATGATCTGCAGCCTTTAAACAAAGTATCAGTTCGTGACGCAGGTATGTTGCCTATTGTGGATGATTTTGTTGAAGGTTTCGCAGGAAGACAGTGTTATACTGTCTTTGACTTATATTGGGGTTTTGATGCGCGAAAAATGGAGCCTGAAAGCAGAGATATGACTGCTTTTATGACACCGCTAGGCTTGCTAAGAATAACCTCGATGCCTACCGGGTATACGAACTCGCCAGCTGAATTCCAAAAGTGTATGGTTTTCATCCTTCAAGAAGAAATACCGGATGTTGCGAATATTTTTATAGATGATTTGCCCATTAAAGGCCCGGCGACACGGTACCTGGATAAAGATGGACGACCCGAATGCCTAAAGGAAAATCCTGGAATTAGACGATTTATCTGGGAGCACGCATGCGATGTACATCGAATTATGCATAAGGTAAAATGTGCGGGAGGAACATTTTCCGCAACCAAAGTCCAATGCTGTCGTCGAGAAGTCCTGATTGTAGGACAGACATGTTCACCAGAAGGACGAACTCCTGATATCAAGAAAGTGTCAGCCATTCTGAACTGGCCTCCGCTGAAAAATCCTCAGCAAGTTCGGCAATTTCTAGGCCTTTGCGGTACAGTAAGGATTTGGATTCTTAACTATTCCTTAATGATCCGGCCACTTACTGAACTATACAGGAAAAGCATTGAGTTCCACTGGGATGAACGACGTGAACGAGCTTTTGCCAGAATTAAACAACTAGTTGCGAGCGCACCTGCATTACGACCTATTGATTATCTTTCAAAAGAACCCGTAATTCTATCAGTGGATTCCAGCCGAGACGCTGCAGGAATGATACTATCACAAAAAGACGAAATGGGAAGACGAAGACCAGCACGATATGGATCTATTCCTATGAGTGAAAGGGAGTCGCGTTATTCTCAGCCTAAACTGGAACTATTTGGGTTGTACCGTGCTTTACGCCATTGGCGGCTGTATATAATTGGAGTTCCGTCATTAAAAGTGGAAGTTGACACGAAATACATCCAGGGATTATTAAATAATCCGGACTTACAACCCGATGCTGCCGTGAATAGATGGATTCAGGGAATATTAATGTTCCATTTCGCATTAATTCACGTACCTGCAACCAAATTTCAGGGCCCAGACGCATTATCACGCCGGGAACTTGCAGATGGAGAAGAGGCACTAAGTGATGATGATTCCTGGCTGGATGAAATTGCTTTGCTTGCGACTGTATCAGAAAATGGAATTCAGAGAAGTGTAACCATCAGTCTACCATCCTGCAATTTGACACGGTCACGACAAGAAGGCTTGTTGCAGGAAATATTGCATTTCTTGACAACTTTAGAAGCCCCAGATTTTTCCCATGAGCCAAAAGATCGACAGGCTCAAAAGCATCGGCGATTCATTCAACAAGCCACAAAATACATGATCCATGATGGTCAGCTCTTGAAAAGAAATAATGGAGGACCACCACTCACCGTGATATTAGTACCGAGCAGACGACTGAAGATTTTGATACAAGCTCATGAAGAATTAGGACATCGCGGAGTACGCACCATGTGGGAATCATTAAAGATACGGTTCTACTGGCCGAAGCTACATAACGACATCCAGCATCATGTGGCATCTTGCCATACGTGTCAGGTACGAAGCACACGGCGACTAGAAGTACCCACAACAGTGTCAACCCCGGTTGCTTTATTCCAGAAAGTTTATATTGACATCATGATGATGCCCGAATCACCGGAAGGTTACAAAATGATCGTAGCAGCACGAGATGACTTGTCAGGAACATGTGAAGCAAGAGCTTTGAAGACAAAAACAGCTGAAGACCTTGCATCTTTCTTCTGGGAATGTATCTATACTCGATACGGGTGTCCCAGGAGAGTGATCACTGACAATGGATCTGAGGTAAAAGCGGGATTCAGAAAATTGATGAAGAACATGGGGATTCCGCATGTAAGAATTTCACCTTATAACAAACATGCGACTGGCGTGGTTGAACAGGGGCACTACACAATCCGAGAGGCAATAGTTAAATCTTGCGGGGGAAAAATAAGTATTTGGCCGCAAAAATTGGCAATTGCCTTACTTGCTGATCGGGTCACCGTCAGCCGAGTAACAGGGTTCTCACCCTACCAATTACTGCATGGAACCGATCCAATCTTGCCGTTTGATTTGACGGAAGCCACATTTATGATAAATGGTTTTCGATCAGGAATGACAACGGCCGAATTACTAACGCTCCGGATTAGGCAACTGTCAAAGCATGAACGAGATATTAAGCGTGCTTCAGAAGTATTGAAGAAGGCCCGATTTAGGTCCAAAGAACAATTTGAAAAACGATTCATGAAGAAACTACAAAAAGACGAGTATAAGAAAGGAGAGCTAGTTTTAGTACGAAATGTGGGAATTGAAATGGAAGTCAGCTCCAAAAGAAAGACTGCAGATCGCTACTTTGGGCCATATGAAGTCGAGAGGAAGAACACGGGAGGAGCTTATATCCTAAAAGAGCTAGATGGGTCCACGTTCCGACATAACCCTACTGCCGCATTTCGTCTTCTGCCCTACATCACCCGCGATCATTGGTTTATGCGAACAGCCTGGATGGACGAAGATGACGAAGACGACTCAATAAGTGAAGACGAAGACCTTTTTGAGTCATCAGAAGACTAGAAAAGAATGGAAGCCTTATCTAAGCTCGGGTCAGTAACAATTCTAGAGCGATCCTAAGACGGAAATTATGCAGGGTCTCTTCAATTGAAAAGCGGAGTTTTAAAAATCAGCCGATACCAGAATAAAAGGACTTGGAAGGCTGCGCGCAAGCTCGGCCTCTTCTACCAACCTTGCCCACATTCTAAAAATTCTTTTGCTTATCGAAACTATGGCTCTACCGCCCATTCAAATTCCTCCAAAAGTTCGCCGTCGTGAAGCAGTTTTAGTTGGAGAAGGAACTGTTCACACTATCGCTTTGCCCACTGACGAGGAGGCAGAGGTTTCGAGTTTTGAATCCGACTCGGTATGTGGCATGATGAGATGGATGGAAATCATTACTAACAAACATGCACGTCTTTCTCTCATGACCATCACGACCTTGCCAGGATGAGCTCCCTGCCTCTGCTTCTCGACACTACCTTCGCCATGAAGTCCGCCGACTTCACGACTTTGGAGCAATGTCCTTTCACGTCCGCCAACTGCCACTCATTCGATTCGGGCCTGCACGCCCAGACTCTACCGCTCCTTATTCCTCGGAATCTACACTTGTATCAGCCACCCCGCGTTCCGACCAGGCACTTGCCCGCCGTTCACACTCACTCAGTAACCTTCGCATTCGTTCCCTGCCGAACCAGCAGCCCATCGAGTTCCAGCACGTGGGCTCCATTCCATACACCTTCCTGAGTCCAGTCTTTACACTTGACGAGGACACCGGCATCCGCAATCACGAGGCCCTATTTCACTACCAGGCTTATGCTCGAGATCAACATGAAGGACAGGAAGGTCGGCCCCAGCAGGAATGTGCCCTTATTATCCATCAGTCTCAACCCATTAAAGCGTTTGTGATGCGCACTTACCCACGTCGCCTGCTGGAGCCTGGCGCTATCATCACTTGCTTTGGAGGATTGGAAGGGAAATGGCGACTCACCGACCAGCATAACAAACTCAAAGGAGGGGTTTATGGTTGGGTGGTGAACGAAGACACACGCCAGATGACATGGTTACGGATGGATGGTAGGATCAAACTGCCGACGTGGGGAAGCAAAGTTCGTGCCGCATTGCTAGCTGTCAGATCTGCTGTTCGAACCCCTCGCACGCGCACCACTTCCACTACTTTGTTCTTACATGTTTGATGGCCACTACTACTATTGGACTTCTCTTGTAACAATCGCCTCCAACGACCTTTGTACCGTGCTTTTATTATGCAAAATTTCTTGTGACCAGCGTTTAAATGACTGAGGACAGTCAAACTTTAATCAGTCCGCCGCGGATGTTCTACCATAAATAAGTTTGGTATAAAACACTGGTAATAAGAATTTTTGCACGGCCTACAGGAATAATCAAAAAGTATGAAATATGCCAAAGCCGGATCAGTGGCGGATCGGATCGGATCGGACCGGCCTCCAAAACAGGCAACTAGGAATCAGAATGAGTCATTTGGGCCGCGTGGTAAAAGAAGTAGGAAGAATAACTTGGAATGAGTCGAGATGAGTCGCAATGAGTCATAACGAGTCATAAAGAGTCGAGATGAGTCGCAATGAGTCATAACGAGTCATAAAGAGTCGAGATGAGTCAATTTGACTCAGGACAGGAAGGGAACCAAGCCAAAAATAACTTGCACGAAGGGTATAAAAGGACGGTGAATCTGTAGAGACAAGGGCAATAGTTCCCCCCCCACTTTCCACTGTAGTAACTACAACAATAAATTTTATTCGCATCCTTATTCATTTGCTTGAGCTTTTAAATTCTTTTCAAGACTTTATAAGCCAGTCTCAATACTTCGCACGTCAGACAGCTGCACCCGCCTTACGCACTTCTAATTTAGCTAAAGTTAAGAAGGCTTAGAATAAATATTCTGACCTTGTCAACTCGCTGAATTAAAAATCTCTACCGCCAAACCGACAGAACCCACAGAACCCACAGTACCGAATTCCAGCTAAATCTTAGTAAAGGAATTCTTTGGGTCAATTGAACGCTTGGGTGAAATTCTCCAAACTAACGTCTGTTCCGAGATCCCCAAGGAAAACAAATTTTCCACTCAACAACGCGACTTTCTGTTCCGAGCCCCATGACCATCCTTCCTTCCCTGTCAGCCGTGTGAGCGGCTTTGCCACCTTCAAATATCCCCGGACGAATCTCCGGTAGAAATTCACGAACCCGAGGAACGCCTGTGTTTGCTTCAGGTTCTTTGGTTCGGGCCACTCCATGATCCCCTTTATTTTTGCGGGATCCATCCTCATCGAGTTGTGCGATATGATCACGCCCAAGTACTCGATCTCCGTGCGTTTGAACTCGCACTTTTCCGGTTTAAGAAAGAGCCGGTGCTCTTCTAGCGTCGCTAAGACCTGCTTCGTGATCTTGTGATGTTCTTCCAGATCTTCCGTGAAGATCAAGATGTCGTCCAGATAGACGATTACTTTCCCCTCGTTGATTAGATCTCGAAGGATGTCGTTCATCATCGTCTGGAATGTTGCGGGCAAGTTTGTCAGCCCGAAGAACATAACCAAGGGTTCGAACAACCCCCGGTTGGTCCGGAATGCTCCCTTCCACTCGTCTCCCTCCTTGATGCGGACGTTGTTGTAGCCCCATCGTATATCTAGCTTCGTAAAGAAGCGCGCTCCCCGGAGTTTGGCTACCAACTCTGATATCAACGGCAGGGGATAACAATTCTTAATCGTCATCTCGTTGAGCTTCCGGTAATCTTGGACCGGTCGTAGGCTGCCATCTTTCTTTTTGATGAAGAAGAACGCCGAGGCCATTGGCGATTTGCTAGGGCGGATCCTTCCGCTCTTCAAGTTTTCTTCTAAGAAGTCGTCCAACTTCTCTCGCTCCATTACCGATAAAGGATAGATTTTGCAATCCACCGCTTTCGCATTCGGTTTGAGTTCAATCGCGTGATCCCACGGTCCCTTCTCTGGTAACGAGTCGAAAGACTCCTTCGCAAAGACTTTGACATATTCCCTATATTGCTCCGGGATCTTGTCCTCCGTCATCTGCTCCTTCTGCTTGTTCGCTTCTTCTGCAAACTGTTGTGCCTGGGTCCCTTTCAACCGCAGGTCGATTGCCTCTGCAAAGTCTACTAGTAAAAGTGACTCGCCCTCCTCAAGTTCATTCGCGAACTTATCTCCTCTGCCGAACTCCGTGCCTTTCATATTGCACTCGGCAGGACATCTGCTGAACACTATCTTTTGTGCTCGCCAGTCGATCAGGGGATTGTGCTTGAATAGCCAATCATACCCGATGAAGATCCGGGCCTTCCCCAGCCCCGTCACCAGGAAGCATTGCTTCTCCTGATGTGGTCCTATCGCCATGATCAACTCAACGTAATGAGTGATCTTTCCTTTGGCGTTTTCGGTTCCGTCGGCATTTCGGGCGACGATGTGCACGTCAAGCTCGTGGAGCTCGAAACCTTCTGCCTTGGCATAGTCTCGATCGATGCACGTGGCTGTGCATCCGTTATCAAGAAGTGCCATGACAGCGCGCGTCTTCCCGGTGTCCAACGTGGTAAGAACCACAGGTACCAGCATCTCGTGATGCTTCCTCTCCTTCTGAATCGTCCTCATTTCTTCCATGAGTACTCTTCTTCTTCTCCTTGATTGCCTTGTGGGATAACCACTTGGCCGCCTTCAAGCCGGTTAGGCCGACAGGCATCTCCTCCCCATTCTTGTTCCGTGGGGCCGGCTTTGTTTCTTTAGGCGCTACCTCCTCTTTCGAGGATTGAGCCTCTGTGACATTGTCGCCCTTTTTCGTCTCACTATTTTTCTCGCTGGTTTGGGTTCCAGGAGCCTTTTTGAATTGGGTCTTAAACACGCTCCAGCGTTTATTCTCCGAGTCCATTTTCTTGTTCTTTAAATTATGTAACCGATTCTTTTGTTCCATAACATACATTTTTTGTTTCTTTTCTACATCAGCTACAAGGAATTCATGTATGTCCCTACGTAAGCTATTATTTTCGTCTGTATACATGTCATCAGAATCATCTGAGCTTGCTGCATCGGATGCGATCTCTATACTACTAATGTCTGGTAATTGTACATATTTGTTTGTCACCGGGACAGGAGCAGAAACCGGAACCGGGGGTGCCACTTTTGGCCGCAAGGGGACCCCCTTTAAAAACCCTTCTCGCGGAGGCAATCCGCGAACTCCTTCATCTCCTCCTGGGAGTAATCCTCGATCTTGACAGATCGGATATTAAATTTCCCCTTTCGGGGTTCGGGGCAATCCCGCTTCATGTGGCCGTCCTTGCCACAGTTATAGCACAGAAAGGGCGTGCCTTTCGCCTTCTGTGCGTCCACATCCATCGGGGCGGATTCCCCCGGCCCGATCTTCTTTGCCAGGTTTGGCGCTGTCCCCTTATAACCCGGGGGCGGGAATGTCTTCTGCGGCGTTGTTGCCGCTGTGGGGGTGGTCTTGGGTGGCGCCTTCGTCCACCACATCGAGGCCTCCCGGGCCTTCTGAAGCGCTGCGCGCTCCATGTTCTGGCTGACCATGATCAGCCTTCTTCGGAGTTCCCGGTATGTGTCCGGGGGCTCCATCAGCCCTTGCGTGAGCTGCTTCCTCACCTCCTCGAGACGAGGGTTTCCATTGTCTCGATAAGGAATGTATTGTGGACCCCTTTTCGGTCCGCCAGGTTGTACCCGGCCTCTTGCGCATTCAGCTCCCATTGCTGAATAAATTCCTTCAGGGGTGTCTGCCCCTGTCGGGTGGTGGTGAGGCGCATGTGCGCCAACTGTTTGCCGTTGCCGTCGGTGAAGGTCTCGGCAAGCGCCTCGAGGAATGTCTCGAAGACGCAATAATCATTGTAGCCCGGTTGGCTCCGACTTCTCTTCCTCCAGTTCCGCACCCAATCGGATGTGGGGCACTGGCCTCCGCCTTCTTTCCCCAAAAGGGACACCGTGAAGGCGATTTTCTTCTTCTCGGTGTTGAACTCCGAGGAATATGCCCAGACGTAGTTGTCCAGGGCTTCCGACCAAGAATCCCACTTGGTCTTGTCTTCACCGCTGAACTGTGGTGGGGTCTTGGCCAGGGAGATCCGCGAGGATCCCGAGGTGGGGGCTGTCACATATTGTATGTATGGGCGGGGTGGTGAAGGGGGCCTATAAGGCGGTCCCTGGTATTCCAGTTCTTCTTGCTCCATAGGAGCCAGGCTCGCAATTCGCGAGTGTTGGGAGGGGGGTCGGTATGGGGATGGGGGGTGCGACATAGGTGATGCGGGTGTCTGGGGTCTGAGTGGTGTGGGGTGATGGATTTCAGGGGCGGAGAGGTAGGGTCCTGACGAGGAGTCAGAAACGGTGGTGGGGGCCCTATACAGGGTGGTAGGATTCGCGACCAAAGAGGTCGGGCGGGGGCGGTGGTGCCACAAAGGCATTGGTGGGGTCTAGGCGGTCTTTTGCTGACAGAACAGTCCGGGGTCTTCTACGACACCCCCCACGGCTGCGAGATAGCCCTCTCCGAGGATTAGGCTAGTGCTCCTTTGACTGCTATGGTGCGGGGACGGGCTCAACGTTTCCCTTAGCACAGTGTCGTCTGTTCAAGTGGACCGCGCAAGATTGGCGCTGCAATTGTTTAACGTCGGTGTGGACGACGTGAGGTTGTTGGGGTAGGAAGGGATTCGGATAAGGGTAAGACTGCCGCGACGGCAGAAAGAGGTAGAGGTAGAGGGTAAGGAATAGGGGTGGTAGGAGGGTATGATCGTGAACCTTTTATTATGTCACAATCAAGCCTTAGGTGTCCGACTATCGGTATGAAGATAGCGGATTGGGTAGTGCCCGTGGTAGACTTGAGAAATGAGTGAATAAAAGGTTAAACTACAACAGCGAATGTATTACTGTATTTATACTGTACAGAGATGCATGTGAACTAAACTAAATATACTAACTACAATAATTGACTAAGGCGTGTGTGACTGCGCCTGTCATAGAACTGTCAATACTATTAAAGGAACACCTGTATCGTTCATGTTCAGCGTGTCCTATTGTCCTTCTCTGTTTCATGTATAAATAGACCCTACGCGTCATCCTGTCCCGTGATCCCTTGAGCGCTTCCCTTGGCGTCTATAAACTCCTGACAGCCGTGGCACGTGCTCTTAAGTACTGTTGGAACGATAAGATTGGCATCGAATCGTGACAAGGGGACTCCGATTTCTCGTGATCAAAATGTGACTTCACGTGATATTCCCACGCTTCCAATTAGGACGAATTGCTCGCTCCCCACACTTTCGCAGCACAAGAGCCATAAAACTGCCTCTAGGCATATCTAATAGGGGACTAAATAATTATGGAAGTCTTTGGAGGAAACCCAAGCAGCTCTAGACCTCATTGTATCTGATACAGTGCTTTTTAGCCTCAAAGGGTCACTGTCAAGTCAAATGTACTTCAAATAAATTCAAATTTTGTTTCACAAGTGCTTTATGTGCATTTCGAGACAGATTGGCTGTTAAAATGGAGGTACTTTCTCGGTCCATAGCTCGTACGAGCTCAAAATCCTAATTGGGATCATGGGAATGTCACGTGTAGTCATTCGGTGATCATGGAAATTCGGAGTATGGCAAGGACCGTGCCAACAGATTCAGACTAAGGCTTAGTAAGGGCTAAGGCTTAGGCCAAGGCCTCGGCTTTCATGAATTAATATTTTCTATTAATATAAATATAAATATTCTCCCCAGCGTAGCCAGGTACAACAACGAGTTCAAGCGCATCTCTTCTGTTACATGTAAAATTTACGTCCAGGATGCAGGCACACAAGCTACAGGGTTTATGGCACAGTTTGGCTGCAATTACACCAGAGAAGGCTGTCCTGGGTGGACCACTCTTCCTTGAAGCAGGCTTTACATAAGTTTTCCAGTGGCTCCCGTTTTGCATCTCTGAACCCTGATGAAAATGGTTCAGCCCGAGCAGATTTGCAGTCCAATAAAATAGTTGATGGCATACTTTGGTGCTGCAGCCTGGAAATCCGGTCCGAAGCTCTAAGGCCTCTAAGGGATGGGAAAAATTCCTATGGAGCTCTAAGGTTTACTCTAAGGCCTCACTAAGCCTTAGAGCTGCTAAGGCCTTAGACCTTAGGGCGAACACTGTGTAAAATATATATCAGGATATATATATTGTGTGTGTCAAAAAAAAAAAAAGAGTCACCACAAAAAAAAGAAAGAGTTGACTCAAACAAAACGAAAGAGGTGACTGGGTGACTTCCCGTAAGCATAAAATATGCTGGGGGAATTTCTGAGCAGTGCCAGTGATGTCGGCTAGATATAATGTGAGAAATTATAATGACTTCCAATTCCCATAAGCACCCGCATCTTATTTAAGATTACTTGGAATAAACGTGTGTCACAAACAAGCCGCAAACAACGCTGAAATGGTGCACTCGAGCGCGGCCTATGCTAGGACTGATATAGAGTGATGCAAAACACCAAACCAACCAACCAACACACACACAACACACAGTGCGGACTTGAGTTCAGGTCTACGCCGCAGTATACGACTAAGATTGAATCAACACTATTGATATTTGGACGAATCGAACTTCAGAGTCTGTCTAGGACTTGTGGGAGGCAACAATAGTTGATAAACAACTGAAATGGGCTACCAAGTTACCGAAGCAATGGGTTTTATATGGGTTTTATGTGTTCCTAGGAATGGCTTTTACTCCCTAGGATGCTACTGCAATCACTAGGAGTGGGTATAGGGGACTGCGACCACACCGATTCGTGGAGTTCCAACAGACGACCTGTGTGTACAAACGACAGGTACCTTTTAGACGGTATTGCGATGCTACCAATTCGTAGAATGCCAACAATAGACCTCGGCTCTCAGGCACTGAGGTACCTTTGTACTGTGATCGCACCAATTCGTACGATTCCAACAATAGACCTTGGTATACAAACCAAGGTACCTTTAGGGTACTGCGACCACACCAATTTGTGGAGTTCCAACAGCAGACCTCAGTATACAAACCGAGGTACCTTTGCACTAGCAGCTGCAGCTACAAGCGAGCTTGGTACTTAAAGCTTTCGAAGGTAGCCAACAATCAAAGGTCTTATATTGAACAGATACAGAAGAGATGAGATGTTTTATATCAACAAATCTCTGCGGTCAATCCAAGAGTCTACCAATGCCTTGACAAGCAATGCTGCGACCAAAGTCTAGGCAATACTGGGGCGTGATATGCTCCTGAACCGCAGGATCTAGCTGGGGTTTTATACTACTTTGAGAATACATGACAGTGAGATATGAGTAAACAGAAATAATACGAAATGAGTAACTGAGTAGAGAGTATTGGAAATTCGGAGAGACGGCCGGTTATGCCGCCATGATTCATAGCTGAAACTGCTGAAACAGTCATTGCAATGACTCCTAGGAGTCATATTGGGTATATTTGATTTATCCTAGGGACGGCCGCGCCAACGTGTATGCCGCCGTGAGGACATTTGGGTGCGGCTTGGTTTATAACACCAAGCCTTGTGTCATCTCGTCGTTGCTCAGCCATGCCGTGGCGCCGAATAGTCACGCAGCATGCTCGGATATATCTCGCTCGCAGCCAGCTCCCATATGTATTCTAAATATGGTGGCTTTGTCTTTGTTATTTGCCTTTGCAATGCGACGTGTGCGTCACGTGGGTTCTAGACCTATAGCCAGGTCCCGTGGATTATGCCTGGTGGTTCATACTTCGTTGGAAGTAACCCTAGGTAGGGTGCGCCACTCAGTTGTAATAGTAATTACTGCCCCTAGGACGGTTGACCATCCTAGACATGCAGCTATCCGTGTGTACGATGTCCCCTAGGGAGGATAAATATCCTATTTAGGGCCAACGCCGTGCCATAAACCTCAACCGTGCAGTCTCTTGGGTTGTTTCCGGATATAATCCTTGTTGTCTGCCTTGGGCTTTGGCATATCTCCTTGGTATGGTGTCTAACTTCGCCGCGCAATCTGCCCCTATATATAGGTTATGAACTGAATCAGACGGTGCTTCCTAGTATATGCCAGCAATCCCGACTCCCATTTGGGAAGAGCCAAGAATCCCACGTACATACACTATTCCAGACCTCTTGTATCATTAACACTCAGTCAGCAGCTCGGAGCTCACTCTGACCCTAATTGTATATCACCAAACAGGGTCCCTAGGGATGGTGACTGTTCCCTTATAGATGTTCCTAGGGAGGTAAGCCGTCCCTAGGAGCGACAAAATAGCTGGTTTACACGCCTAGGCGCAGACCCGCCGTTTCAACGCATCAACAAATCACTCTTCCCAACGCGACCCCCGATGGACATCGACGCGTACTTTTTGCATCAGATGGCTGACGAAATGGAGCAGGACAATGAAGAGGTGGAATGGGAGCCGGCTGCAACTGCAGCGGCTATTATTGTACTTGGGGCAGAGGAGGCTCGGATACTGTGGGTGCAACGCAGGAAGGAAACTCGGCTCTATCTGTATCGACCCCAGCTGCTACCGAACCAAGGGATGAGTTGGGGAGTGCACAAAGCGGCGTGATAGACTTCGAGGAAAGCTGATCTTGTATGATCGATTGCTTGAGTTTCTTCTTTTGAATCACCGGCCCAGGCCTGTAATATGCCTACAGGGGCGTGGGTCTTGTTGCAAAAGATACAGGCGGCACATCAATGGTGGAAGACGCGAGCCACATCTTGAAGGTCACGCCACTTCCCAAACGGGTTATTCTAGTGTTTTTAAGTCTATTCGAGGGGGGGGTACCCCCCGAATAGATTCGGAATATACACTGGTCTATTGAGGGGTCTAAGCGAGATCTGTGTCCGATGGGAAATTGCTCAGATATTCTCCCAGCTTATTTTATGCTTACGGGAAGTCACCCACTCAAACAAAACGAAAGAGTTGACATGAAATATATATGAAAGGAATAAAGCACCACTTTGAGCAGCATACGCGCCACAGTGGCGTAACTGTGTGCAAGCTAGCCGACGAGTGTGAGTGTGAGTGTGTCGCTGTTACAGCTATTTTGAAAACGATAGACACTCTTCGTTTTCGAGCTAAGTTAGGCAGAGTTCGGCACGGGATGAAACAAGTCAACAAGTCAACAGAAACTCTCCAACGCGCCCATTTCCAAAATTTAAGCTTCATGTAATTTGCCATAGTAGTGATGAGCCTTTTCTGCTCTGGTGCTATGTGGCGGCGATTTCCTTGAGGCATGGTGGTGAAGAACGAAAGGCGAGGCCATTGGGCACCATTGGGACTGACAAAAAAAGAGAAGTGGGGCCGGTGCCGAACTCTGCCGAACTTAGCCGCGAACTCAGCTCGAAAACGAAGAGTGTCTATCGTTTTCAAAATAGCTGTAATACATCCCCTGTAATTCAGGAGCAAAGCATTGGCAACAAGCGCGTAGAGCGTTTAATTGCACCTACTGGGGAAACAACGTTTCAAGGCAGGCATCTGGCAGTCGTGTGAATCGACCTTTCTGTGCATTGCTGCTGTCAGCGAGTCAGCGACCTCCACGTTGATAACAGTTTCTCTCCACAATCCTTGCAACTTCCTTGTACGTGCATCCATATTCTTCAACTGATACTCCATTGAGACTTCAGGCTTCAGCTTCAATATTTTTCCATAATACATAATGGCGTTCCCAGTGGAAATCCTTCGGACCACCTTTCAAGTCCTTGAAGCGGTCACCAGTCTGTCTAGTGGGACCGATTGGGAAACTATCAAGGCTCAGATAGGGAATCTCGCATCTGAAGCAGCCATTGTGAGTCAGTTTTCAGATCCATCCATGACCATATCAACCCTTCCTAGGCGACCTTTCTTGCCGCAGTCCAATCCCAGATCATCGCTCTTTCGTACCTGGACAACTCCACGGGTGTCAAAGTGGCGACCAACATCTTAGGATTCTCGGGCGTACTCCTGGACGTGATAACGGCGTTCCTCGCCTTGCTATCGTCTACCATTCTCCAGCGCCATATAGCCATTGTTGAAAAACAGTTGGGTTCAATCGAAGATGCTTCACCACAACAAATTCAGGAGGTAACGGCCCTCCTTTACACCATCGAGCGCCGCGGCTTCTTAGCCGCCGCTTTATCCCCCTCTTCCATCCCTCCTGATATTCGTCGACGGCTGTACGCAAAAATTCGCACCCGCATGGTAGTACTCTCGACTCCTCACACACAGGACCCAAACACAAATGCTTTGCAAGCCGGAGGTCCGGAGGAGAGTGCAGAGAGTGCAGAGCTCAATATCTCCTTAATTCCGACATCCTTCACACATATACGGAGTGCGGCATCCATTGGTGATGCAGCAGGAACTGCAATGTTTTTGGGTATCCTCTGTTTCTTCGCATCCGTGCAATGTCTGGCTATTTCAACGCAGCCCCGCGCGGTATGGATCGTTTCCGCGGTGATCTGCTCGTTCGTCGTCGTACTCCCGGTGCTCAATCGCGGTTTGGGGTTGTTTGGGATCCGTAAGTTCCATCTCGAGAATGCGGGAAGACGACTGATGTTCTGCAGGCCTTCCAAGCGTCTTCGACATTTAGTTGCTGCGTTTTTAAGTGGCTTTGGAGCAACACAGCGCATGTTGCTCATCGTTGCTGGTCTTGCCTAATGAATATCATCGCCTGTTGGCGAACTCGATACCGCCAAGTAATTGTATCATGCGATTTCGAGGACACACATTACTTGACGCGTAATTATTCCGCCTGCGATTGGCAACAATGTGGTGAGCACGTTGGTTGCCAATCGTAGGCAGACTGATTACGAGTCTATCCGACTGGAATCGCATCTGAAATTGCTGCAGGGATTTCGGTCAACGCAGGGGCGGTTCGGAGATGTAAGCCGTAGGCAAGATGCAGGGAACTCTGAGATGCATTAACGTCCATGGCAAACTTGCACAACTTCAGCAATTTCCGACCGTTGCAACTCGACTCCCAATTCCGCTCTACAGATGGACTCGAATCTCCACGGAAACCTGCGTCCCATTTTTTTCTGAAATTGTGGTTCCAGAAACAATCCACCGCTTCTCAATCTGCTGGATGCATTGATATCGAAAATACATTTGTGCGAGCCAACTTGAACACCGTTCCATCGATGAACACTATTGCGAAATGGTCGTTTTGAACGTGCATTGGTCGGTCCACACCGAAGCGCTTCCCTCAAGCTCAGGGCTCGCGGCAAGAACGCACGAGGATGCCATCCTTCCCTGAGATACATGTGTGCAGTCAACAAAATTCAACCCCCAAATAGATTACCTCCCCGCTCCTCTCCTCCGTCCCATCGAATGCGAATCGAGGTGAAACTTGTCGGAAGACTCTCCGGCAGGCCCAGTCCGATGTGCCCTGACCCACAATCTAGCCAATCATTTCCGGCCAAGGATCATGGGTGTCGATTACTTTCTCCGCCGAAGCGAATCGCATTCTGCGGATGCAAAAGGTTCAAGCGCACCCCCAGTACCTCCATCGAGTCTTTGACGCACGGGGATCGGATATGATACGGACACCTGCCTTGCCACGCTCTTCGGCTCAGTTATATTCACAGCGTTCCAAAAGGGAGTTGCGCAAAACACTGAACAGTCGACCGACACCATGATCCTATCATCCCCAGGTTGCTCGATAGCTCACCAGGGAGGCAAGTCGTGGGCGATACGCCTGCCAAGTGAACTCCTAGATGGTAGGGGCCGAGTCTGATGGCTCAGAGCGGTCGTGGGTCGGGCCGCTCAGTCGTCACCCATCCTTGGTTCGAAAACAAGAAAATCTGTGGATGTCATGAGAAGTGTATTGCGGCGAGCAGAGACAAACCACGAAAGCCACGGAACCTTCATTGAGCTTTGCGAAAGGTATTCGACGTCAGCGTACTGCTTGATCAGAGGAGAGTAGCGAGGACTTACTGGGCTGCAAGTGGTTGACGGTCGAGTATGGACTTGACCCGAATCGAAGGAGGGCGAGAACATGGGAGTAGAGGGGAAAGAATGGACGGGGAAGTCAGCCGCATTCTGAATGATTTATACGGAGGTGGCTGACATATCCAGGATCGATTTCATGTGAGCCTCATCGAACTTGAACATTGTTTGGCAACAGTTAGTACATAATCCAGGTTGGTATTCTGAACTCGAGGCAGCTCTTCAAAGGGCAGGTGATAAGTATGTGTTACATTCTCAATTCATAGAAAGAAATATCCGTTGAAAGAGGCAAGGGTTCAGACTAACTACGTCACTGAGCAGTAAGATTTCCGACACTGTCCCAGAACCTGAAAAATAACCAATGAACAAAAAAGCAAGGCAATCATTTGCGAATACGCACTGGCAGCGCTCCAAAAGAGCGTCGGATGTCGTTATAGGCTGAACCACAGGCACCCCAGCAGCTGTCTTGTTGAACAGCATCTCCGTATTTTGGATGCTGTACGTGTTCCACTTCGGTGTGATCGTCGTTGGATCGACCTTGATATTGGGATCGAGGTTGATGATGAAAGAGGTGAAGGACTGCGCGAACGCATCGATGAAGGCCGTATTATTGAAGGGCGGGGTGGAAGTTCCAGGGAAGTAGTACACGACATCGTTTCCGTGCAGCCCCGGTGGAATCGCGAACTCTCCCTGGAGAAGAGGTCGGAGTCAGTTGAAAATTAATTTAAATTTAAATAAAATAAAATAAAGAAAACGTTTCCGAGCGAAGGATGTTCAAACGAACCTTGAAGGAACGTCCTGGGAAGGCATGAAGCATGTAGTATGTCGGGCAAATGAAAATCGCTGAGGAATTACTTATCAGGATCATCATCAGTTGACGGACAAAGTTGAACACGTACATTCTCCTTGAACAGCATCGACTTGGAATAGTTCAGTTCCAAGGCCAGCATACAAGGCACCGACAGTATTCGCTTGGGCGGTGCTGAACCCAGGGAAGAGATTTAACGAATATTGAGCGGCCGTTACTGCAACACTCTGGTTGACGAAGGCAGTGCCTTCAAATGTGTTGGTCACCGACAGAAGAGCCTCCTAGATTCAGCATACATTATTGACATTCGTTCAATAGAGGGGAATGAACAGCGTACCCCATTGACCTTGCCTTCCAACAGAGACAACGTCGGCCGCTGCGTGATAAAGACACCGTCGACGACGGGTACAACCAAGAACGTCCCGAAGAATCCGCCAATATTGATATTGGTATTGGCTGTTTCCAGGACAGTCGCGTCTGCGGCTCGTAAACAAGCCATCGGGTCAGCTGCAGTGCTGCAGCTACAGGATTTTCAATTCCTGTATCCTCTTAATAAAGTTAGGTGCTTACTTTGCCTGAGCCAAGACCTCGGTGAACAGCAACTGAAACACAATCAGAGATATATTTTGTCAAAAAGAGCATCCACACCTCAGGAACACGGTCGTCGAATTGGTATTGGGACGGCAGGAATGTCGAACTGGTTATTGCGCCTCTGAACAGCGGAGGCTCCGTTTGGCCGTTGTTGGCTACAACATGTTGCAGAACAGAGCCAGCACCTGTGTCGAGACGAATTAGAAACATATAACATGAGATACTGTTGCGACTGACCCGCAGATTCGCCCCATATAGTGACCTCTGCAGGATTTCCACCAAACTTCGTAATCTGAGGCGATCATCAGTTGAACAGCGGTCCTTAAGACTAATTTTCCTGCGCGCACATGTTGGTTTACCCATCGCAAAGCAAAGTCCTGGTCAACTTGATAAACCGTTAGTATCAGGTTGCTGAAACTGAACAAGAAGTTTTACGCAGGCCGGCGTTCAAAGCTCCGTTCCTCTTTACCGCGGCGCCAGGAAGAAAGCCTGGTCTCTGATCAGATAACATTCGACATGTATGTGCTTACTCTCACCGAAGACACCGAGCCGGTACTGTATGATCACCACGACAACCCCTCGGTTACTTTGCCGAATAATGTCTTCTCCGTTAAAAGAACTCGCTGCGCCGGCGAGATACCTGATAAACGAAAATTCGTATTTAGTTGAGCGTCGATGACTTTTCAATTGCGAATGAACACATACCCTCCTCCGTGAATCCAGACAAGGGTGGGCAGGTCCCCGATAGGCGTTCCTGCGGCATTGCTCGGATAGTACACACTAGGTTTATGCGTCAATATCGTTCTGGCTCCTCAGGCGCACCAATACTTGAGAAACAAGCAGTCCTCCGTAGCGACAATTTCAGTCGCGCGCTTCTCCAGTGGGTTGGTAGGGGATAGGCCAGTTGGTGCCTGGAAACATTCGTTAGGCTCGGTCGTAGCCTGCTGCACCCCCGTCGTGTTTGTCGGAGGCTGCGGGGCTCTGAAACGCAAATCGCCTAGTATTCTTTGCTCAAAACCCGCACAACAAGTTACACAGAAAGAACATTTACCTATAGGCGGCGCAGCATAACGAATTCCAAGGAAGTTGGTTATGTTAGTAGCAGCGTCCACCGCCCCTTGGTACTGCGCATAGCCCAGGTCGACAATGGGACCCGTTTGTGCGCTGGCGAATGGAATCGCCAGGAGCACCGTAACTGCCGTCGCACAGACACGTAGAGAAACCATTTTAGAAGCAGATGGAACTCGAGGGGCACTCTGCTTATAACATGGAGTGCCAGCAAGATGCAACACCCCATGGCCCCATTTGCATATGTCGATTCGTTCGGTGTGACGGAATGTGGGAGTGAGAAGGAGCGAGAAGATTTTTTTGGTTCACTTGGACCCGAACATGCATCACGGGGACTGTCATGCGGCCAGAGCAGTTATAGACACTAAAATCGTAATTGCCTCGCAGGCTAGCGCTATTCAAAGTGTGATATCGACAAGAGGAAGTTCCCCATTCTCGCCCAAAACTGGATGCTGTTGTAGAAAAGCCTATTCCGCCTAGCTTGTGGAGCATCAATTCTTCGCAATAACTGTAGAAGTCAGTCTCAGCATCCCAAATGGATCGTTTTAGAAGTTTCGAAATCGTATACCTGACCGGTGTCAATGTTCGACCCGGGCCGGAACAGCCCCAGGCGCGAGTAGGACCGTCCACGGAGGGTTTGCGGCTGCTAATGCCATGAGTGGGATTTCAGGCAGGAGATGATGGTGGGCGGGACGAGGAGCGGTCGGCTGAAAGGATAGCCGGGTTTCCGGCCGCCTCGGCCAATGGGCGATCAAACTCTCTTTCCACTCGTCGATCCGCTGTTTTACAATAAATATTTAATTGCTAGCCCAGGAATGTATCTGACTCCTCAAGATTCAGGACTCAGAACTTTGTTGTAACGGGCCTCCGAGTCGTACGTTTCTGCCAGACGAGGCACTTGACGCAACTTAGCCTAATAAGAGGAGCTTTTCAATAAACGACGTCTGTTTCCCTGCCCAGCCCGCCCAAATGAGTACGGTGAGGGTCACTTGAGCTACTCTAGGCCTTACTCTGGATATCTGGATGGATATCTGAGGATTTCGGATCAGCAGACAGCCCAAAGAAATTTTTGCTACAGAAGCCATTTACCTTTCAGTACCCTTGGAGAATTCTCAGTGAGTTGAGTGTCTCCCATAGAGAGCAGAAATGGTTTTTATTCGGGGCCGCGAACTAATGCTTGCCCGTGTTTGTACATCTCAGACGCGCTCCGAGATCACACGACTTGCCACACGACGATGGCGACCATTCTCGAGCGCCCTTTGTCTGCCTTCACCATGTCTCCCTCCCCCAGCGTCGTCCCCCAGCGAAGACCACGAGAATCTGTCGAAGTCATCGACGTTGACTCTCTCGAGGACGACATTCCTCGACCCTCGCAAAGGAGGCGCATAGAGCCACTGCGCGATGTTATTGAGCTCCTGGACAGCGATGATGAGCCCACTGGAGAGTCTGGTCCCTCAGGTAGCTCTAGAGGTGTTGGTGAGTCCAGTTTATTACTTGTCATGCGGATGGTCCGTGCGCAAGTCAGAGTGCTACTCCGAGACTCGAGCACTGTGCCTGCGTACGCGGGGAGAGGCAGGCGGAATCTATGAATTTCTGCTTTCTGTCGCCTTTTGTGTCTTCGAGGCCACCCACCTTCTCTGAGAAACCTACTTTTCACGATTTCTAATCAAGTCAATAGGCCATCCCCGTGAAGCACACCCCTCGTCGGCTGTCGCTAGTGGCTCTGGGTCCGCATCAGGTGTGTTTTTCGTCCACGCGCGGTGGTTTGGATGCGTCCGATGGCTTTCTGTTACTGCGCCAGGCGCGCTGGCTAGACGTGTCTCTTATTGCCTGCGCGGTGTGGTTTTCTTACGCGCGGTGGCTCGGAATGCGTCCAATGGCTTTCTGTTATAGACATTCTGGCCAGACCTGTCTCCTATCTGCACCTTCTCACATCTATTCATCCTCAACGCTCTTGTATCTGGGCTCCTTCTGACCGGCCCATTCTCAGCGCACGCTTCGAGGAGACAAGCTTCAGGCACGGGAGGGGTCGCAGGCAGCTCTAGACAGTCTTGTGAGTGTTCTATACCTTTTCGACCTTATCCGCTAACACCAGCACCCCAGCTCGCCGTCACCGTTATTTCTCTCCTCCGCCGCCCCTCAATGACCACTCTATTCCTCCGGTGCCGCCCCTCCATCAGCGCTACTCAGCATTCCGGTCGTTCCCCAACGCGCCCGTCCCTCGGCCACGGGGCCCTCGCGTCTCTCCTCCGCCTTCCTCCAATCTAAACGTCAATGAGGCGTCCTCCAGCCGCCACATACCTTCGCCCATTCGACCCTTATCGACCTCTTTCGCATTCGAAGTCGAGTCTTCCCCACCTCCCGAACCTGTCCCCGCATCCGCCGACGAAGCATTCGAATTCCGTCCTGCCCCACGCGCACGACACAATCCGCCGATGGGGTTCGGCGGCGCACTTATCAGCAGCAACAGCGCGCGGGTCCAGGCTGAGCGCCTCGAGCGCCAGCGTCGCGGCGAGCGTCGTGCCGCTGGAGGGCGAGTCGCCCCAGCTGTCGCGATGGCCACTGGAAATGGCGGCGGCGACAGACAGCCCAACTTCCTGCGTCGCTTGTCCGACCTCAACCCGCTTCGCTGGTACAATCATACCCAACAGGCCGTGAACGACGTGAACCTCCTCGCGCTCGCGCAGCCGGGTGGAGACGGCGGCGACGCCCGTACCCGGGGTGACGCACAGCTTGCGCTCGACCTGTATCTGCGCGACCAGGAGGATGCGATGTATGCGCGGTTTACGCACCCGGCGCGCGGGTTTGCGCGGCGGGAGCTGGCGCTGCTGCGCGGCTGGGCGGGCGGCGCAGCGAAGGACGACGAGGACTACAAGAAGGAGTGGACGCACCCGGGGGCCGCAGAGCCCGGATTCGTCTTCGACTTTGCGCCGAGTGAGATCGTGCCCGCCGTCAGCGGGAAAGGGAAGGGCAAGGAGGTCGTCATTGATGTCGATGCGGAGAAGGAGGGCGTGAGCACGCTGCTCGTTTGCGCCCGGTGCTTGGACCCGCTGCTGGTGCGCTCGGACGGCATCTCCGAGGGTGGGGAGGAAGAGGCGCGGAGACGCAAGGTGTGGGGCTTGCGATGCGGGCATCTGATCGACGGGAAGTGTTTCGAGGAGCTCCGCAAACCTGTGGAGGTCGAGGAAGCCGCTCCTGCCAATCCGCCCGACGAGCACGAAGCTTCGCCTGAGCCGACAAGGAAAGGGAAGGGCAAGGGCAAGGGCAAGGGCAAGGGAAAAGCACGCGAGGTCATCGAAGAGGACGACGACGACGACGAGCACGACTCCCTCTTCGATGAAGATGTCTCGACTAGCATCCGCTCGCGCCTCAGACCTCGGGCCTCGGGCCTCATCTCCACCACTATGTCGGGTGCGTTCGAGATTGCGGTTCCCCTCCCGCGGCCTGCCCCCAGGCTCAAGAAGCGCGCAGCGCCGAAACGAAAGGGCAAAGGCAAACCGAAGAAGCCAGTTGTGGAGGCGCGCTACGAGTGGACGTGCCCCGTCGCCGGCTGCGGTCGCGTACACACCAGCGAGAAGATCGAGGGGGTGTGGGTCAATGCGCCGGACAATGGCGCGGTGGGAGTATTCGTGTAATCAGCACTGTCACGGCTTTTTTCTTGGCGGTTTCTCAATGGAGGCCGGTTTTTTGGAGGGCAGGAAGGAAAGAAAGAAGGAAAGGAAAGGACGGAAGGGGAAGCAACTAGTACTGCTGCGGAATTCCTGTGGGATATCGGCAGTATGAATGCATATGCTGGGTTTCCCCGGCTTTTCTTGGCGAACTCGGTCCACATCCATGTGCTGTGGTGGTCAAAGCGATAACTATGTGATGATGTAAGCAAGCCGATTACAAGCGTTGCAACCAATACTCGCTCGTCTGACCGTCTGACTGTCTGACAGTGGCTCAATGCACTCGACTCGTACTCGGCAGCTGAGTTTAATTTTGCGCTATTACTTTAGTTGATTTGATTCAGGTTAGGGCCTCTTCCTCCTCGATGAGCCAGCTGGAAAGCCAAAGCTCTGTCGGTTCGCCCGTCCCCAAGAGCGACATCCTCCGTGGACCAGCAGTAGAAGACGATGACGACTCGTCCAAGGATAACGCTGAAGACGACAAACTCCCAAACCCTCGACATCGACACCGGCACAGTCAAAGAGAGATTCGCTCTCGTCCGCGCCGAACTTCCAGACCAGTGGGTCCAGCCCAAATCTACCTTCTGGAACAGCACTTCCGCCGCTGCAGAGGCCGTGGGAGGTCGTCTATCTGTGGTGTTTTGGGAACGTGCGTCGAGACGCGTTTCTTTTCTTTACATCCCAGTGAAGTCTTCGGACGGTACGAAGAACATTGAATAAACCTATACTGAGCACCAGGTATGGTTGGCTTAACACAATAGAAACAACGGGATCTTCCCGAGGAGGAATGGGCAAAATCAGACGAAAATATTCATGCAAGGACTTCACTGGCTCGAATCATTCCAGGAAAAATTCAGCAGACGTTTGAAAGCGTTTATTTCGAAATGGGGCCCGGGTATTTGCTGCTAGTCCTCAACTGCTTCTACGACGCGTTCAAGTCGCGTTGGCGCTGAATACCAGAAAAGGAAATCTTACTTAATAGACAGCTTACGTCCATTGGCCATTTGATGGCTTGTGGCGCGTGCCCAAATTTGGCAGGTAATACCGTAATACTAATACCGTAAATGGCTCCACAAAGCCATTGATATCATCAAATTTGGCAGGCGCCACAAGCCGCTCCAATGGCTGTTGTCTTATCATTGACCAATGAACCTCTGCCGTTCAGGCTCCTTCCGAATTCCCACACCCACCTGAGCAAGCGCTTTTTCCAGTCGAAATATCGTTCCACGGTGACCAACAACTGGCGTCACTTCAAAGCGGGTTTGTCTCCATGTCGACGCAAAGAGGGATGCTGCTGAAGTCGTATGCTCTTTGCTTTCGCTGCAAACAATAGGTCGTGACAACATTTACGGTACCGTCCTAGGGCACAGAAAGAGGTACAGTTACAACCTCGACAGCGACATATGCACAAGTCAGCGTTGGAACCGGTGCTGGCTTCCCGTTCAGAATCAAGATTGGTCGCGCACGGACGAAAACCATTTCGAGGCCAGCAGGAGCGCCGCCCTTCTCCGCGCGGTTTGTCGGCACCACCAAAAGCCGCCTTTGTTTGGCTTGGCGGGTTCTTCCTCGAGTTGGGTGTCAATCCCGCGTCAACCTCCGCTTTGATGCGCCGCGCCCCCTGGGGCTGTATGGATTCGAGGCAATTCAGCATATTTCTTTCACCTCAGACCCTTTAAATTTACCTTCCAAACTTTACAGGTCCATCCTCACAATTTATTGATACAGACCACCCGGAATGTGGAGGACAAGTCCGTTCATCCCGTTTGAGCGTAGCGGCGCTCTTGGTGCACGAGGTGACGGGCTACCTCACTCCGATAGCGAAGATGCTTACATTCTTGAATGGCCATAGATTCATATCGCCAACCTCTACAACTTCAAGGCCGACCAGGCCATCGTTTGAGTAGACCGGCAGAAAATAATCCGCCAGGCTGTGTCATTCGAACCCTGGCGCCTTCAAATATTTACGCGGACGTGTAGCCACGACTTGACGTTTGGCCGCGGTACCGCCGGCTATTTCTCGAACCGACGTTCACGGACGACGTTCACGGAATTCTCTCCAAGACGAGTAAAGGCTGTGGAAAAAGATTCAAATATGGATTTTTCCGCTAATCGTGCCACAGTTGGATGGCACTTAGGACGTTTACGAGATTGATAGTTCACCGTTATCGCAGTTTGCTAATACTTTTCATGCCATTCGCAGCCTCGTCTCTACAAATGCTTCCATCTATCCGACACACTCCGATTTCCTCGTCTGAAACTCCCCAAGTCTTCACCCAGTTTCTGTCTGGAATTCTTTACGACTAACGGCCGTACGGCTAATCAATAGCCGCCCAACGGCTTCCATTCAATATTTCAACCAAGTGACATGTGACCGTTCTTCACGTCAAGCAAACGTAAAGAATCCGCGCTTAGTTTCCGTCTTTCACCATAGATAGACCGCCGAACACGGATAGTTTTGGATTTAGGGACTATATATAAACAGCAATACAATCAAGATAATACTTGAACAAGCGCCCACTCCGTCCTTGCTCCGCCCCGGCCGGGTCGGGACGTGCTTCACGTTTCCGCGGAGAACGCTTCGATAACTTTGATACGGCTGTGAGAGGTTCTTTGCCTTTTGCCTTTTGCCTTCACCACCATGTCTCTTGGAAAACTCTTTCAAGCCATTTACATTTTCACCTGGGATGCCTGGCTCACACTGGTCAATCTCTTCACTCCTAATCAGAAGATTGGGACCGTCATCCCTCACGGAAGTCCCGGCGCCGCGGGGAAATGGCCTGAATTCGTCCCACCGAAAGAGGGCGACAGCCGGTCTGCCTGTCCAGCACTGAATGCCCTGGCCAACCATGGTATCATTTATCCTTAACTTTGAATTCCTCCGAGACTTACCACATACACCAGGTATTCTTCCTCATGGTTAGACGAGTCGTCTATCGGAGATGCGGAGTTTGGGCTGATTATTCCTTAGACGGTCGTAATATCAAGTTTACCGACATGGCCCAAGCCGTTCAGATGGCTTACAACTTCTCTCCGACATTCTCCCGCTTTGTGCCCAGCTTCAGCGCCGGCATTTTGCACAGGAAGTATCAAACAGTCGGTTGTCTAACGTTGCTGCGCGTCGAATTCTGTTCTCATTATTGGCGATATTGCAGGATATGTGCGATCTAGCTGAACTCAACTTGCACAACGGGATCGAACACGATGCGTCCCTCACGAGTGCGTCCGACAATCATCTAACTTACCTGTACTTGCTCTGACGCAGTCGCTGCCTCAGGACAAGACGCCAAATACGATCCGGACCAAGACAAGCCGTACCTGCCATTCATCACCGAATTCCTGGCGTCGGCTAGCGGAAAAGACCACGACGGAAACCCAGTGCTCACCGCCGCCGACCTGTCGCGCTACTTGGGCAAACGCCGCTCCGAAGGAAAAGCGTCGAATCCCGACTTCACTCTTGGCAAATTCCACAAAATCGTCGGTAGCACCAAGTGCGTTGTTGCCAATTTTAGTAGTGTTGCGCGACCACTAATATTTGAGCAGTTCTTCCACTCTGATAACAATTTTTGGGGGCAAGATCGCCGACCTCGAGCCGTTCCTGACTGAGGAGCGCATTCCGGAGGGCTGGGAGCCTCGCATTCGATCGCGCATGGGTTTGACAATCTTCACGATGAACGCCCGCACTGTGTTGAAGGTGGAGAATGCGATCAAGGAGGAGCCTGTTGTGACTCCTATGGTGGAAATCCCTGCCACTTCCGTATGAGACTACTGCTTATTGTTGTTTTGTCTTGAGCGTTAGTGTACTTCTCGTGTACTTACCTTCTTGTGAAAAGAATGAATCCAAGTCTTGAATCAAATGGTGGCATTAAAATACCAAAATATCAAAGTCTGCGGCAATGAATCAACTCCTCTTTCCCAAAAACGCGATACATTCGTCAGAAATAGACAAGACTTTACTGTTCCCTCAGAGTTTTATCAGCTGGGTGGCTTTCGGCACGCTCGTCGACAAAATTCTGGGTATTCATACAGAGCCGAGTAAGAGATATGAGTGAAACACGAATCATAATATACCCAGGTAAACTGACCTCAGTATGTTGAGTGCGCTCAACTCACGAAGCCCTCTCAATTTCCGCCGAAATCACCCCTGCCAATTTGCGAAGACGAATTTTGCGTTCATCGTCTGCATCTTTGAACACGTTGATCATAGCTTTCGCTGCAAAAAAAAAAAAAAAAAAGCCATGTCAACCTCACTCAGCGTCATATACAGGGATATAATCAAACCTTTGTTTAGTCGTTGCGCCAGGTCCTTCGCTTCATTAACAGCATCCTGCCTTGTCTTCTCAAGCTCCCGAATTCTTGCTTCGGCTGGATACGAGTGTCGTCAGTAACACATTGGAAGTTGATAGAAGAGCAATAACCTTGAGCATGGCGAGCCACTAAGTCCTCTAGACACATTCCCGCACTCTCAGTGAAGTTCAAACTCGACGCATTGTCGGTACTCACGAACTGCAGCTTCCGACTGCTCCTCGTATCTCCGTTTCAACTTTCGCGAGATGTTTTCAACTGGGGCTCAACATCAGCAACGGAGTAAGAAATAGAAGATCATAGGGATATTAACCTTCTGTTCTGCCTAGAAGCGCAGTCTTGAGTTAGTATTGTTCGCAAACACGATGATATCTGTCCTCACGGCGTGTCCCCGCTTCTTCGAGCAGTGCTTCAACAACCATGTTATCGCTCTTGAGATTTTGGACCTCATTCCTGAGGGTCCGGACTTGTGCACGCACTGAAAGATACCGAATGAAATCTTATTTGCGAGGTGAAAATGTTGAGTGTATACGGTTTTCTGTCTCTGCCCGCGCATCGTCGTCATTCTTCCCGACTAATATGAAAATAAAAAGATATTCCCAAAGAAATATGCGAAATCTACGCACTGAGAGCAGGTGCTTCGTCGTCATCGTTCACTAGTGCTCGATCTCTCCGAAGATGTATGCAGGGCTTCGCCACGTCGGCAACAGGTATGCCGTTGAGGATGCGTCTCTGCACCTCCGCATCATGGCGTCTCTGGTTATCGGCCTTATCAAGTCCGAAGTATGGTGTGCTCGGCGAGACACGCAAGAGACACACAAGTGATTCCTGCATTTTATAATCTAGCGCAAAGCCCGTTGTTATACCGAATACCGTGTCGAACGAAGAAGGTGAGAGCCAAGATAAACCCGGGCCCGTTTTATAAGGAATCCATAACAGTCGGTCCTTGAAACAGGGATGTTTCGCCAAGAGCTGAGACCCGGAGGATGCGTATTTGTTCCATGGGGTCCAGTGATTAGCTGTGAAGCAAACATAGACGATGTATGGGAGTGTTACATCCCAGTACACGTCTCCTGGACGGCCGACATCCTCCGGTGGGATCCCTATCCCCCTAAACTCGTAGAAAATGACCTTGCCCGACCGTGTCCGAGTGTCGTATGGTTGGGCCTTCCCGGGCAGCAACGAAGGTTTCCCCTCAAGATTCCGTTGTATCGTTATAAGATGAGGGTATGCAATAGATCTTGGCAGGTCCTCCATCTCGAATCGTGGACGGTGGGAAGGGCGAGTCGCAGATCGCACACACCCATCGAACCACGTGTGGGGACCACCCCCAAATCGGGAAGCTGCCGATGTGCCGGTTGGACGAAATGTATACCATTCACTTGAAATAAGCAGCGCTATGACAAGTAGAGGGGTCCTAGGGATCCTAGGGTCCACAGATAGTTTTCTGAGCCATAAAATCATCGAAATTATACAGGATAAAGTGAGACGAAGCGGCCGGCACATCGGCAGCCTTCCCGATTTGGGGGGAAGGATCCCCACACGTGGTTTGATGGATGTGTGTGCGATCCCTCGATCTGCGACCTCTTGCGAGTTGTCTCTTCTCGGACCGGTCGCGCCCGATGCACTGCCACCCATTGAACACGTTCAACTTGGCCTTCTCGGAACCAAAACTTAAATGTCTGGACTTTGCAACCGCCTTTACTTCCAATTTTTTCGTTAGTTTTTTACAACACCAGTCGAAACCATTTTGATATGTGGTCTCTTGGAATTTCACATCAGGGCTTGCGCGAAAAGTATACAGAAAACACTCAGAGCAGGGACCTTTCTGAATCGATGGTTAAATCCCGCAGGGGAGATAAGCAGAATCATAATGCGACATCACGGCATTCTTTTTTATTCATCGCGTCCCAATCAACAATCCTCCTTACGCAAAAAATTGCATTTGAATACACAAAAGTCCATGGAATACATTGTTTCCTAGGTAATCACTGAGCCGTAAGACCGGTAACACTCTCCCAAAATCTAGAATGGCACAATAGTTGTCAACCTGACTGTATTCCCGTGTCTCGAAATAATATACGCACTGGCAGCGCTCCAACAGCGCGTTGGATGTTTTTATTGTATGCACGACCGGCGCCCCCGCATCGGTCTTATTGAACAGCATTTCTGTGTTTCCCACATCGAAGAGGTCCCACTTCGGAGTAATCGTTGTTGGATCGATCTTGATGTTGGGATCGAGAGAAATTGCGAATGCGGTGAAAGCCTGGGCGAACGCATCGATGAAGGCGGTATTATCAAAGGGTGGGGTAGATGTTCCCGGGAAGTAGTAGACAACGTCGTTGCCGTGTAATCCGGGCGGAATAGCGAATTCACCCTTGACGACGGTGTCAGTAATCCGAACGTTGGCGGTTAAAGTTGTGAGATGACCTTGAACGATCGTCCAGCAAAAGCTCGAAGCATGAAGTATGTAGGGCAGATGAAAATTGCTGGCAAAATCGTTTGTAAATTGGCAATAAGAAGCGATATGATTCACGCACATTCCCCCTGGACCGCGTTGACTTGGAACAAGGATGTGCCCAACCCATTGTACAGTGCACCCACTGTATCAGCCTGTGCGGTGCCAAAGTTGGGAAAGAGGTCAAATGCATACTGCGCCGCGGTTAATGTGGTGTTCTGGTTCACAAAAATCGTGCCCTCGAATGTATTCGTCACCGAAAGCAGGGCTTTCTGTAATTAAAGAAGACCATTGAGAATTGAAACGTGGATGGCACGGAATAAATCAACATACCCCGTTGACCTTGCCTTCCAAGAGAGAGAGACTAGGCCGTTGAGTGATGAAAACACCATCGATCACGGGAATAAGAGTGAAAGTTCCGAAAAATCCCGCGAGGTTAATATTAGTATTGGCTGTTTCCAGGACAGTGGCGTCGGTGGCTCGGAGGCAATCCATCGCATCCTTTGCTGAGGCACAACTGCCAAGATAATCAGACCAGCGTTAAATTCGGAAACGAATGTATGTACTTGGTCTGAGCTACGACCTCACTGAACAACATCTGAAAAAGGCTCAGGACAGGTTGAACCAAAAAATAAATAAACCCACTTCGGGGATACGATCATTGAATTTATATTGCGAGGGTAAGAACGTCGAGCTGGTCATCGCGGCTCTAAATAGTTGAGGTTCGGTTTGACCGTTGTTGGCTACGACGTGTTGAAGTACGGAACCAGCACCTTCATCACACGGATGAGATTCGTTCGTCGAGCTGGGAAATAGAACTATCGATACCTGCAGATTCTCCCCATATAGTTACTTTGGTTGGATCTCCTCCGAACTTGGTTATCTAGGAACGAAGATTCAACAAAAGAAGAGAATTAATTAGAAAGCGCGCACATGTTGATTTACCCATCGCAAGGCGAAATCCTGGTCAACTAAGGATCGGTTAACACACAACAGAGACACGCTTAAATCATGGAAACTCACGCAAACCAGCGTTCAAGGCTCCGTTCTTCTTGACTTCCGCACCGGGAAGGAAGCCTGTCAGACATGCGTCAGGACCAACGTTCAAAATAGAAATTAGCCTTCATGCTCACCGAACACTCCCAAACGGTATTGAATAATAACTGCCACGATTCCTCTGTTGCTTTGGCGGATGAGGTCCTCTCCGTTAAACGAACTTGCCGCTCCAGCAAGATATCTAATTCGATTTAAGTACATGGAAAATAATTTAATGGGAGCATACCCTCCGCCATGAATCCACACAATTGTCGGCAGACCGCCAATGGGTTTACCCGCTGCATTGCTAGGGTAATGGACACTAATATGGTCGTTGCTGGTTACGATATGGTATCGTCGGGAAGTTGAAGTGAACACACTTCAAGAAGAGGCAGTCCTCGGTGGCTATGATCTCGGCTGCGCGAGATTTTAGCGGGTTTGTGGCCGACACACCATCCGACGCTTGGAAGCACTCGTTTGGTTCGGTAGTAGCTTGTTGTACTCCAGACATGTTCGTCGGAGGCTGAGGGGCTCTGAAGCGCAAATCCCCTGCTCTTTCGTCAGAATGAGATTGGGGAGGGGGGAGAAAAATACACTAAACCCAACGGCGGCGCGGCATATCGGATGCCTAGGAAGTTGGTTATGTTGCTCGCTGTGTCGACAATTCCTTGATACTGTGCATAGCCTAGATCGACAATAGGAGCAGTTTGTGCTCGACTGAATGTAAAGACTGCGAACAGAGTCAACAGCTGCCTCGTAAAGTGGGGTGGAAGCATTTTGGAGAAGATGCAGATGCCTGAGGCCCACTGAGCTTTGGGTCGGACTTTATAGACGCGGGCTCCGCTGAACCGTGACATAGATGGCTTCCTGAGCCTGACAAGCATGAGGATTCTACTCAACTATTTCCACCGTCTGTAACCGGCGATCGGTCATGGGGTCTGCATGTGGGAACAAAACCGACCATGGAGTTGGCTATGAGCGTAAATATGATTTGATCTCCGCACCATTACAAGAACATGAATGACAGTCCGAGAGTCATGCGTTGGCTTAGCGGCGGCATGGTGTCAATAAGAGGCGGAGTAGGGGGGTGTTTTTTCTCATTCCGACGCCGCTAAAATAGAGCAAACGTAATTTATAACTCAGTCAGCACCGTCATATAGGAAGGGATGAGCTCACCCGACTTCTTCGATTTCCCCAGGACCGTGGAAAGTTTCAATCCATTTCTGATCGAGCCCGAGGAAGATGGGGGTCCGGGGAGCTCTCGCACTCAGTTGGATTGGACTTGGATGCCGAAGAGAGAGGCAGGATAATAAAAGACGCAAAAGAACCCACAAGTCCGGATCATTGGTAGTCGCGGAGGCCGTGTCAGTGGAAAATTCGAGCGACGGCGAGAGATGACCGGAGTCGAGAGCATGGATGTAGGCATCAGTTTTATTTTGAAGTTGCATACGATTTGCCTTGTATTTATGGACATGCAGCATTGATTTAGCTTGGCCTGATCAGAGGTTGAAGTTAAACACACAACTTGAACATCAATTTCGGTTGATTTGCGGCCGGACTTTACTGGCCTGACTTTCTTCTTCTTGGCTTCTGGATCAGTTATGAGAAGTATAAGCAATGGATGAAGGTGAACGCAAGATGTTCATTTGGACTGTGTTTTGCTGGGACCGCCGATATAATTGAGAGCAAATAAGGGCAAATACGCCGGATCTTTCGTCGTTGTGGAGCCAGCGACGCTGCTCGAACTTTGCGAGTCCTCACCTGGAACCACCACCCGTTGAGTTTTCCGCTACCTACGTTGTCCTGCAAGTGCGTCGAACTCGGAGCAGGGCTGCGGCAGACGCCGGCAGTGCAAGAAACTGCGCATCGGGGCAAGATTGGGGGCTACAGCTTTTTCTACGCTAGGTACGATGGGGAATTCTGAGCTTAGTCGAGTTGCGATAATGGCGGTACTGAGGCTAGCTTATTCTAGATCTCACGGCATGAACACATGTGCCTGTCCTGCAGCAAACGTTTAACGCCGTCGCATGGATCTATCTTCCGACATAACGAACGAGACGCTGGATAAGGCTGTATATCAACAAGTCGGATGATAAAGTTGCCGAAGACAGCTTGCATCGTTGTACCCATTCTTGCCCACTCCGAATCCCATGCGCCGCGCTTTTAGGCGCCCGTTTTGTCACCGGGTCCCCGGCCGTCAAAGCGTCGTGTCATGAGGCATTTAGGTGATACGCTATCGCGCAGCTTAGGTGGCCCACTACTTGGTCCTTCCCTACCCTTCATGAGCTCATTCAAGGCGTCTGCACCGTCGACGTCTGCTCCTTGGGGGAGTTGGAGCTTGGATTTCCAGTTTCTCTCGGATCTGAACAGTTGGACTGCCAACAACCCTGCCGAAAATACCCTTCGCATAGTCCTGCAGTCCGTAGCCGAGGCGATTGAAGGTAGCAAGCCCTTCGTTGCATTGATTCCAAACAGTCCATTCCCTGCCCAAACGCTTGTTACCGCCTTGGGAACGCTCATACAATTCGGAGCTGTGAGTGCATTTTGTCGAAATGAGTTTGTGATAATTCAACCCTTATAGAACGTCGCCCAAGCTAAACAAGAGGTCCGGAAATTTGCCCAAGATGCCGTGGAGTGGATCACGCGTATAGCGGATGCATTTCGAGACGGGGAAGTGGGTCGCTTTGTTGCCAAATCTTGGACCAACCTCCAGTCGATGAGGTGCGTGACTGTTCTACTATCCTAATAGCGCACGTCAATATTGTTCAGGATTTTGATTGATGAAATATGCGCCTGGGCAGCTAAAAGACTAGTGCGTGGTCGAGCCTTTGAACCCGATACAAATTCTGATTTCTGGACCCTAGGCCGATGGTCGTTGGAAAAGACTTCTGCGCGGCGCGGCGGTTGATCAAGAGATTCGTCAGTTCAAGGCGGACCTTGCCAAAACGACGGAATGTTTCAAGGTAAACCACTAGCGGTACACAGATCTGCTTTACTTAACTGATGCCTGTAGACTCTATCGACAATCCACTTGGCTCAGGGGCAAGATCTCGTCCTGCGCAACATTTCGATCATACATAGTCTGATTGAAGATTTCAAACGAGAGAATGTAGGATTCTCCACACAGTTATTTAATATCGGCTCACTGTAAATGATACAGCACGAGATCATGTTGGCTCACGCCGAGGCCCAAAGGAACAAGGAAATACGACAACAGGCCGAGGCAGAAGCCCGTCGGGAAGAAGACGCCGAACGGAGAGCTCACGAGCAGGCTGAGAGGCATCGCCGGGGTTTAGACGATGCCTTTGGACCCGTAATTGCGGAAAACTCGACCTTTGCTTCCCAAAACAAGGAATTCTGCTATGGCAGTACGCGCTCCGAGATACTGCAGGAAATCCGCACCTGGGCATTTGATTTGGCCGAGTCGTCTCCACGCTTCCTTTGGCTAAGCGGTATGCCGGGTTCTGGGAAATCCGTCGTGACCGCCACCGTCGCGAAAATGTTCGACGAAGAACAGATACTCGGCGCCCAGTTCTTCATTAGCCGAACGCAGGCGTACGAGTCCACGACCAACCCGAACACTTTATTTCCTACTATCGCAAAACAACTATACGATTTTCACAAAGACGCGCTTGTGGCTGTCAATAAAGCCGTCAAAACGCACCGATCCATCCTCCTACAGATATCCGATACGCAGGCCAACGGATTATTCGTCAGCCCAATAATCGCCATTTGTAAAAGTAATCCTTCCACCCCGGTCGTTATCGTGATCGACGCGTTGGACGAATGGAACACAAATTATCTCCGCGAGGTGAACCCGACCGATATTCTCCTCAAAGCTATACATCAGCTTCCCAGCAACGCCAAAATCCTCATATCGAGCAGACACGAGGATCCTATTATCGCCCGATTTAAAAATCTGCACTACCAGGCCATCGATCTGGTCACATCGTCCCCGACGTCGCTGAGAGATGTCGAAAATTACATCAAGGACAAATTAGGCGACATTGTGTCCGAATTTGGGGAGGACTGGGCGGGCTGGCCAACGCAGAGCCAAGTGCAGGGGCTCTGCCAGCAGGCGGCGGGTCATTTCATTTGGGCCGCCACTGCTACCAAGTTCATTCGTTTTCGTATCAAAGCCGATGGGACGGAGTGCCAGGACGAAATTCTCGACGACCTGCGCCTAGGCGGCCTTGATGGGCTGTATTCGGCCATTCTCAATCGCTGCATTCCAGACACAGATCCGACTTGGAGTTTCGAGCGCTTCCGCCGCATAGTAGGAGGCCTCATCGTTCTTCGTTCGCCGTTGAATATCGCCACTTTTGGAGATTTGTTGGACTTGAAGAAAACTGCCAAGGGGCGCCGAGTCGACATGAATCATTTTTTCAAAATGTTTCAATCTGTTCTCTCGGCCGGGCCCGAGGTCATAACACCGCAGTCTGTCCCACGGCTCCACGGCTCCTTCGTCGATTTCATTACCGGAGAAGCTTCCCAGCAGTTCCGGGTCGACGAAAAGGCCTCAAATAAAGAGCTGGCTTCGCGGTGCATCGAGCTGCTGGAAGACCTACATTTCAATATTTGCGACATCATCTCGTCCCACTCTACCGTCGATCCACGCGCGGAAGTACCTACAATCCCTGCCGATCTGATGTACGCATGCCAGTTCTGGGCGGATCATTTAACGGCGACCGACTCTGCTACAGTCTTGAGCGAGGTCCAAATCATGCTCGAGAGCAGATTCCTGTACTGGTTGGAAGTCATGAGCGTTACGGGTAAAATCCCTGGTGCTCTAACAATGTTAAGGAAGATCGCTACACGGGTGAGTCGTCTCGAACAGAAGTGGAGGATATCTTTTGACCGGATTCGATCCAGATACCCGTCATGCCCCCCAAACTGCGAAGTTTTATTCGCGAAGCCAGCCAATTTGTCGTGGCGTTCCACGAGCCAATATCCCGGAGCGCTCCTCATATCTATATTTCGGCCCTACCATTCTTAAGAGCTGATTCGCAGATCTATCAAGCATTTGCACCTCATTTTCCATCGACTCTCGCTTGGGCAAGTTCGGTCAATCGGAGGATTCATCCGCTTCTCCGGTTCGACACACCTGACCAGGTTACGTGCATGGCGTTCTCTAACAACGGAATGCACATTGCAACCGCCTTGTCGGCCGGAAAACTCCAGATCTGGGACTCGCGCACAGGGGAAGCTCTTTCCGGAATTTTGACAGCTCACAAGGGGTCCATCAGATGCGCGAGTTTTTCCCCTTTGAAAGGGAGAATCGCAACAGGCGGCGAGGACCGCACCCTGTGTGTCATGGATATCGAAACGGGGAAGGTCGTTCTGAGCCCGTGGAAAGCGCATACACGGCTTATTACTGCCATCGCCTATTCTCCGGATGGGCGGTATATCGTGTCGGGAGGGGCGGACTCCAAAGTGCGTATTTGGAACGCTGAGACAGGGGAGGCGGTGGGCAAGTCACTGAAGGGCCAATCTGGCGATTCGATTTGTGTCGCATTCTCTCCGGGCAGCATCCATTTCGCGTCGTGCAACGAGAAGGAAATTTTCATGTGGAAGGTCGGTTTCCCGAAATTGGTCATGCGAATTCCAAGACCGAGGCGGGAGGGCACGTTCACGGCGCTAGCATTTTCTGCAGACGGTTCGCATATCTTTGCTGGCATCAATGGAGAGATATGGGCCTGGGAGTTGTTGGGGTCGCTTTCTAATGGCCCGCTCAAATGCCACACCCTCCCCAACGGCACTATCGACTCCATCATGTTCAACCAGAGTGGGAGGTGTATCGTCTCGAGCTCATACAGAGGCGCCATAGTCGTCTGGGATCCCATGTCCGGCGAAATTGTTACAGGTCCCCTCGAAGGTCACACGAACACCATCAACTTCTCCGTGTTCTCGCCCGACGGGCAGTATTTGGCATCTGCGTCAAGCAACAAAGTTGTTCGCATCTGGGATATTGCAGAGAAGCTCGTCGCCGATTGTACATTGCCCGACCAAACCGCCAAAGTTCAATGCCTTGCGTTGTCTCCCGACACAATACACGTCGCCTGTGGCTCCGACGATGCTCTCGTCCGAATTTGGGATTGCAGAAAATCAGGGAAAGATGTGTTGCACGAGCTGGATGGGCATGCAGGCGCAGTGGATTCGGTAGCGTTTTCGCACGACGGGAAGCGCCTGATATCCTGTTCTCGCCATGATCCTTCGATACGAATTTGGAACGTTGAGGACGGAAAATTAGCCTGTGCCCCGTTCAAGATAGACGGCTCCCCGCTGGCAGTCGGCTTTCCTCCGGGCTCTGTTGGTGACACCGTAGTCGGTTTCCACTATGTACAGTCGTCAGCTACGCAGCGCGGGCAGGAAGTTGATTCACTAGCACGCGGAAGCGCACGGCTTCCTGAGGATGGCAGCCCATACACTCCTCACCGGACCATTACAGATGACGACAGCAGCATGAGCGACTCCAGTCTCTCACCCCAAAAACAATTCTGGAAATCCATTTCAAAGGCTCCTGTCAGCCGTCGGGCCACAACCTATCTTTCCCCAAACTGCGGTGCTATCGTCTCTTGCTCGGACCAAGGCACCATCCAACTCACTTCAAGCCACAAGAATTCCAGACCACGCATTCTGCCAGCCGGCGAGGGCGTCACTTCGGTTGCAATTGCGCCGGACGGACAGCACCTCGTATGGGGATCGAACAGCAACATCTTCGTCTCGAATGTGGCAGCGCGACTCGGCCCGGGAGTGCCTTTTTTGAATCCACTGCTAGGGCATATCGATGACGTGACAGCAGTCGCATTCTCGCCCGACGGTCACCGGATCGTGTCTGCTTCTCTAGACAAAACCATACGGATCCGAGCCTGGTCCGCTGGTTCCCAGTCGGAAGACGGAGATTACGGAGAAATTTTCGCGTTCTCGTCCGATCCTGCGCACTCCTTCCCCAAGTACGATCCTCTGTATGGTCGAGGGCCTCGCACAGCTAAGCGCTACCGTCGCTGCGTCATGGACTCCGAAGCTGGGTGGGTCAAGGGCGAAGGGGGCGAGCTTCTGTTCTGGGTACCGCCAGAGAATCGCGCCGGGCTCTGGTTGCCGGATACGCTCGCGATTGTTGGGGCGCAGCCCACGACTCTTGACCTGAGTCGCTTCGTACACGGAGAATCATGGACCGAATGCAATTCACGTTCACCGCGGCGGCAGTAATTAAGACTTCTGTAGCTTTTACCATGCTTTTTTCTTGTACCGTATACTTAATCGTCCATCTTACATGCATTTGAAAACCGACATGCATTTTGGTGAGCTCACTCGTAAGACGTGGGTGGGGTTCATAGATGGGTTAGTAACGTAATCGCGGGTAAATCACCAGACCCGTCTGGCTTCTGCCTCCACGTCGTGCGATTGCCACGATCCATTTGCTCACTGTTTATCGAGGACTAAGGATGCAGCAGATAGCTGAAGTGTACCAGGGTGGTCAGTTATATCCATCTCCGTCATTTGTTTTATTTTAATTTCGATTCAGTGTCTCACCGCGATTTAAGGATTCATGTCCATTTAAACCTCGGTATAGACAGTGATTGAACATCCAGACCGGTGCGTGGATTTTCACTCTGGAGTCCGGAGTCTGCAAAACCGAGACCTCGATTTTAGGTGATCGACATATCCCTCAATGCATTCGCTCCTCAGCGTCGACGAAAGTACACTACTCGCTTGATCGTCGATCAACGCTTTGGCTGTTCACGGAGCTCAGCAGCTTGCTCTGAATTTACGCTCGTATTGGTGGCCTTGTCTCGGTGCTTCGGACATTGCAGGTCGATGTCGATCGCGCGCCAGCGAAGGAACTCACATCGTATGTCCGTCGTCAGTTAATGTCTGCGCTACTAGCTTACCGGATTTCTGACCTGTGCAGGATATTTCAATTGTAAGGGCCCCGGGTTTCAGGAGGCGAAGGGGAAGTGAGACTGGTCGCGAAACTCGATAGGTAAGCGTTTTTTCTCAGACTGGTTCCATCGGTCCAATACCCACTTCTAAAGTTGGTCAAGTGTCCAGCAACGCCCCGAAGCGCTCGGTGGGATGGTTTCAGGCGCAAGATGAACGTCATGGCGGACGAAATCATGATTGACCACTCACCTTAGAGCGTTGAGTAGGTGTACCTGCTTACCTCCGTATATGCGATCTCTGACGTTTTTTAAGCTTGCTAGATCTGCGGGCACAGGTCACCGTACCGCTAGCGGGTTTTCGGAGCCTAACCGTGGTCCCGATGGTAGGGTCAGCGACAAGTCGGGTCCTCACCGCGCCGCCAGTGGGTGTCCGGAGTAGCCTAATCGCGGACTCGGTGGTCGGTGGCACCGCCCGCTGCAAGCCAATCGTCCCAATCGGGTGAATCAACAAACCGCCCAACATATATAACGTCGAAGCTAATATCATTGCGGTCCTTGGAGGGTTGCTTTGGGTGTTCGGAGGTTACTCGCAGGTGAAACACGAAGGGTGAAGATGAAGGCAGGAAGAAAGAAAGGGGATACGGATTAGCCGACCCGGCCGATGGATCGCTATCACTTCGCTATCGCTCCTTGTCCTCTCCCTTATCCTCATCCTCGCTGCGTCGCAGCTTCCCATCCCAACGTCTGCCTCTGCCCGCGGCCCTACATCCCACCTCTGTGTACTCCGCTCGTTGTCGCCCTATCACTCCCCTAGTTCCGCACGCGACGGCTATGTAACTCTTATCACCTCAGGTGGCTTGGGGTCGCAAATACCATCTTGGCTTGATCGTGACAGAGGACTCTTTGGTCTGAGCAGCGAGCGTCGCAATTACGCTGGTCGAATCACCAGACACCCTCAACATTTTACTGTATTTCTTTCGGTGTACTAGACTGGAACACGTTCGGGTTCGGTACAGAAACGCGATAAGACTTGCTGTTCATTCGCTGAATAACCATTCCTTGCATTATGATACTCTATGGCGCCATAATCAATGCTCTGTATCTGCTATTATTGTGCACATTTTCAAATCGTGAAACTATGCACGGCCATTCTACTATACGCCTCGGCTGGCAAGAATGATACCGCGACACGGCTCTCCTCATGATGGTGCATGCCTACAAACACGAAGCTTTCCGCTTGCTGGAAAAAATCCTGCCTCGTCTTCATGTGGAAGCAGAATTTCAGGACAAGAAAAATACACAATTCGGCAGTAACACTTCGTCACTTTAGTACAGAGGTATATATGTCTCATACACCTAATGGTTGACCTTCATAAGCGTTTTGTGCTGCGCTTGCGTTCGAGACGGCCCGCCGTCAATTTTACGCGGTCAAAAACACGGGCGTGCAGTCGACGGTTTATAGTCAACCCCGTTATGGAAACATTGCGCCTCCTTTGCAGTGAGCTGTGCGCTGCAGAACACACACAGGTTTTTTATCTTTTATTTTATTTTATTACAACGGTTCATCCGCCACCGCACTGGCGAATGGCAGTTCTCTGATTTCTTCGCTGTCTAAATGCATAGATATATATGCGCAGTAAAGAATTGAACCAGTGCCCTGCTGGCTGAATAACCAACTTGCAATTCAGTGGCGAAACGCGTAATCGACCACAAACAATGCCGATCACGCCAACGTTCAAACACTTTCTTTCCTCCTCCCTCCCTCTTCCCTCCTCCCTCCCTCCTCCCTCCTCCTTCCTCTCCGCTCTCCCTCATTCTCTCGCGATACCGGAGATATATCATGTCCAAGGCGTTGACGTCCACCGTGGCCCGCCATCCAATTGTTGAAGCGTTCCACTCCCACCTGGACCGCAGCGACGCGCCGCTCAACGCTCGTTACCATTTTGACCCGTCCATCGCGGAAGCCGCCGACGACGACCAGAAGGCAATTCTCACTAGGCGAGGTATCCATTATCTCGAAGCCTGCTCTCTCCAGCTATGCGAGCTTGAATTGCCGCGGGACTTCTACAGCTCTCACTGGCCATCGGCCCCGGTACGTAAATTCAACTCCGAGTCTCTGAAAAAAAAACCAACTGGTTCTAGAAGTTAGCCAAGGAGATCGCGCGTGCTCTGAGCCTCGAGGAGACTGGGTCACTGTCCGCTTTCCCTCACCGACTAGGTGCTATCGACGTGGCTAGGACCTCACGGGCACGACAATATTCTGAGCTTCCTGAAAGAGCCGCTGGGTGATGTCTTCGACAGAATCCGTGCCGCGGCGACCGCGAGGGAGTAAGATACTATATGATTGTCTCACAGTGGTCTTACTCACAGCTAGAAGGAGTTCGCCAGTTTCGAACGGCATGGTCAATGGTGACGACGTCGTCAAGCTGAAGCAGCTGCTCGTTCGCCTGCGTGCGTGTACCGACACTCAGGTACGTATGAAAGATTCACACTAGTATTCCGAGATCGTTGGCTCATTGCCCTTCTCCTAGATTGGCCGACCGGCTCGGATGGCGGATTTACAGTGAGTATTGTTCAACCGCTCGGCCCAACTTGGAAATTTGAACTCGAACGCCATCTCCTCTAGTCCGCCTATGCCTCTGGGTCCTACAAAGGCAATCGCGCTGAGCAAGCTGGCGTGCGACGTCCGCCATTCCAAAATCCTCCTCATGGCGCACGACTCAAAGGCAGGAGACGCGACAAGTTTTCTTGCCAAGGTGTTGAGAACAGAGGTTCTCAGCGAGGGGGCTTTGCCGTGTCTCCTACCGAAGGTGGAGGCTAGCGGATGGCGCTTGTTGGAAGACATCTTGACGACGGGGGCGCTGTATTTACCGCTCGGTAGGCGGTTTTGAAAGCGTTCTTATTCGATCTCGTCCGGGAAACACTCGTCTCCGGTGGAGGAGTCTGGGACGCCCAGAACTGTGATGTATGTGGTTTTATTCTCGGTACACGAAACGGGGATGCTGACGATTACTCGGTTGTAAGAATCTTGTTACCGCGCTCACGTCGGACAATGCCCTTGCGCAGACCTTATTTCGAATGGGCATCTACCAAGATGTCCCAGGATGTGCATTTGACGGCTTAGACGCACGGTATCCCGCGGTGGCGTTCCACCTCCTCTTCGCAGTCATCTGTTGCAGCGCGCCCGAGGGTAGGAAGGCACCGGCGGTCCTGGCGGTGATCCAAAAAATCTTCAGGGTTCAGCTAAGGCTGCTCGTCGAAGCCTATGGTTTGTTGTATGTTGATCTTTCCGTTACAATTCTTCGGTAAATAACGGCTAACTTGAACATTTTCCAGCAAAAAGATCATGGGTAAAGATGAGGAACCCGCCCCCAAACGCCAGAGGAGTATGTTTTTATGCTCTTATTACACGAGCTATAGACTCATTTTTCTACCCCTGGACAGGAGTTCTGTTGCCTGTTCAACGTAAGTCTGTTCGTTCCAACTTCTTCCTTGTCATTTTAATGAGAACACTTCCTTTCTACAGCACCGCCGCTTGAGTCATCATCACAGAATAATATGCCAGAAACGTCGGGGAGGGAAGGTAATTTGATTGGTTTGTTAGTAAAATGGGGTCTCATTATATTATACGCAAGCCGTTCAACGCAAAGAGTCGGTACCGGCGGGGAGAGCACCAATCCCCAGTACAGTTCCTCTACTCTCGACGCCTCAGCGCCCTCGGCACCCCAGCCCTCCGTCCTCAGCGGAGCCGGAACCTTCCACTGCGCGCGCCCTGGAGATGGTGACTCGACGAAGCCTGAGAGAGGGTGTCCCGGGAAGGACGTCTGTCCCTACCATACGCACCGTCAGTGAGTATCTTCTCTTGCACTACCCATGGAGAGATCCTGAATTAAATTTCCTAGCCACCAAGCGCCAGCGCAGAGAGCTTCCAGCGATAATGATGATCAAGCTCGGTAGCACGGTCGTGTTGCCGCTTCCGAGGAGAAACCCCCCACCCACCCTCTCTTCAGCCAAATCGGCATCTTCCACTCGTTATGAGTCGCCTCAACATACATGCTCAAACATCACCCCCACTCCGCCTGCCGAAGAGGCCAAGCCACTCCTTTGAAAACGAAATAGATAGTCCCTGGTGGACCACGACTCGTATGACTTTAATGTGCTAGATTCTGATCATCATTAGATTTGTATTTCTGCGACAGTTGTAATGAATTATAGGAGTCCTCTTTGATCGAATTCTCCACCTTCAACACAGTGCAGGCGTTCATCGTGGAGATCGTCAAACCCATGTGCGATCAGGTGTGAGGCGCCCAGCCCTCCGGAATACGTTCCTCAGTCAGGAACGGCTCAAGGTCCGCGACTGTGCCCCTGAAAATCGTTAGCAGAGTGGAAGAACTGCTCGAATATTAGCCAGATGGTCGCCCACACCGTCAAAATTGGCAACAATGCACTTGGTGCTGCCGACGACTTTGTGAAATTTGCCAAGAGTGAAGTCGGGATTCGATGCTCTCCCTTCCGAGCGGCGTTTGCCCTACGTCCATCAGAAAAGTCATCGCGAGTTCTTGTCCGGAGCTGAAGCGCGATATCATTCAGGCTAGAATCAGACATGGCCACCTCGAGAATTCCCTATATAACGTTAAATTCCCGGTACAGGAACCATTGTGAATCAAACGTACGAAGAGAAAAGCTCGGGTGTGATAGCACTCCGGTAGTACACCCCGGAGTCCCACCAGAATAGAAAGAGCAAACTGGGAGCCATACCGACGAATCACGTCCCGAGCTGTGTAGAAGTCACAGATCTCGCTTTTTGCGTCTTGGATATACACCTCGACGAATTGACGTAAAGCTCCTCTATCAAGACTCTTGATGACATTCTCGGTTGCTGATTGCAGCTTCAACACGGCGGGAGAGTGCATGAGTGGGGTTTGAGGATGAACCAGGAAGAACCACAAGCCACAAAATGGAAGAGGAAAGTTCAGCTGAGGAGGGTGACCGTGACGTGACGGCCTCGGTTCTTTTCCTCCGTCTACCGCGTCCGCTGAATGGAAATCAAACAAGGCAGACATCCGCCAACTTAGCATTAGCCCTAAAACACGATAGAAAATGCGCAGAATTTGAAGACGGCGAGTTCACGGCTCATTCAGACCCAGTCGACGCGCAATATAATACTGGCTGTAAAATCAAAAGGTCTCGGCAGCGTCAATGCAGGACGAAGCCAAGACACGAAGATACAAACACGTCACAGACTCTCTCAAATTTGCTGCCAGCTTTTCGATTTACCGACAGGACGGCACTCTGATCGCCTGGCTGAGATATCCCTTATCCAAATCCGAGATCATGGCGCTGCAAAAAACGTCGTTACCTTGATGCACTCTCTCGCGGCCGCATAGCCTCACCATAATCTCGTCCTAATGCGGCTCACTTTAGCTGTCTGTGGTCGCCTTGAAGACATGATCGGTTGCAAGATCGTCGTCTCCTGCGGTGTCCGCCAATATTGCTTAGGTGTGCGAGTTCGTACCTGGGTGCGCCAGCATCGGCTCACCGAATATCTAGAGGAACGCTGAGACCTGTCGCTGAACTCCAGGTCAATCCACGCTAGCCCAGGCCTTCGAAGTGGTGACATGGCGCTCAAGGGTAGTGCTAGTTTGCAGCTCCGCGAGATCTCAGAAATAGCGGGTGAGGTCGAGGTCATTCCTTCAAGACGTAGTATGCTGATTAGCCTCCAGAAACGTCGTGCAGGAAACGTACTCCCGGACTTTGAGGAAGTAAACGATCGTCACGATACCTGTCTCCGAGTCAGATGCGGAAGAGGCCGACCTGCAAGGCCAGCATCTCAGCCAGCGTCGGAGTAGCGACATCCGGGGGAGTGGAAGCCTAAGGCGAGGAAGAGGGAGAGACTCAGAGGCAATACCGTGACGTTTCATGGCAATAGACTATACCCCCTTTTGGCCCGCGAGTCGGGCCTGGATTGCCGGATACTGTTTCACCAATCGTCGATGCCCTGGAATCCTCCGAATCTGGTACTGGGGCTATGGCAGGAAGAGTCTACTTTTACATCCCCGGGCTTCGTGCCTCAAACTCATGCACCTGATGGAAGTGGCTACGACGCGCTTGAAGTCCCATTGTGCGTACGCTGTCTTTTCTCCCTCTTAGAATGCTGATTATTGCGCCGATATCACATAGGTGATTAAGCTCAAGCTTTCCTCTGCGCTCGACTTCACCTGTCACGGCAACGTCTACCAATCATGCTAGGTGCGTCGTATCCTATATCTCCTTTTTTGTTCTATCACTCAAACCCTATCAGCATTCACCCTCCGACTACACCTTAGACTGTCTCTTTGCGGGACGTACCGTGCGGAGTACCATCTTGAGAGTGCTGATAGGGTTTCTCGGTAATCGCGCGAAAGATGGGCTGTTTTGTGGCGAAGACAGGGTCGATATTGAAGCTCAGATCGAGAGTTTTTAGGTATGCCTTTCTGTTCTCCCTTATCCCACCGAGGCTTTTCCTTGCTTATCGTCCATGTGGAGCGCTCGAGCCCATGTAATATAACTCTTCCTCTTCTTACAGTACCTTCTTCCTTTGTCCGTTTTGCATGCTGACACGTTTCCAGGTTCCAGTTCGCGCGTCCGATCGACGACAGCATCATTTTGAAAGTCCAGCGGCGCCGCACCCAGCGCCATACACGACGGTATACGCACCTCCATACCGAAACTGCTCCTTAGCTCAATTTCCTGGGGTAACCTTGCTGATCGTTTCCTTTCGCCGCTTTGATTGATACGTATTCATTCAGAAGGGAGCTCGGTCTCGCCTCGATGACATCTCGCTCGACGATCGAATCATCGAAGAAAGCAACAATCTCCTTGCGGCATTCGTATAGGAACGACGATGTTGTTTTTCGGAGAGTACGTGCAGATCTCTCTGTTGTCTCGCTATCTCTGACGATCAACAGGCTTGCTGGATGTACCAATTCCTTGTGCTGCCTTCCATACCCGAGTGCATCATCGCCGTTGACATCAATTCCTGATGACGCAAGTACCTTCGCGGCCTCGCCATACCTTTCCTTTCTCCGGGTACCATCTTGCAATTGATGGCATTGGCGATGCATGGTCAGTGTTTTAGGCCCCTACTTCCAGCTTGTAGAGACTGACTCGCGCCCGGGGCTCGGTTCCATCCCTCCGTCCGTTTCAGAACCTTTTCGCGGACCCTGTCCATTATCAAAATATGTATTGTTCTCGCCGTCTTCAGATGAAGAGAAAACAATGATCAACTATTTTCTACTCATGGTGAACCCCAAACGCGCTTGGAGGAAGAAATAATACAAATTCCATTCATACTCTCCACGTGTACGATGAACAAATCGAACGAAAAGCAAAAACAAAAGCTGTCCCCAGCTGCACTACTTCCTGCTCCGTTTCCCGGCCGCTGCCAGAGCGGCGCGGTTATCCTCGTAATTCCCGACGTGTCCCCGTTTGTGCTTCAGCGATAACGTAATGGGCTTGAAAATTCCATTTATCCACGATTCGATGGACGCGAATGGCGCTGAATTGGTCATGAAAAGAGCACCCAGGTAACCTTCAGGGCTCTGGCGGGGAAATATGCGGGAACCGTCTCGTGTTCGTGAAATACGCCAGCTTGGATGAGAACTGTTTGCAGAGTCTCATCAGACGTTAGACATCCGAGTACCAGCTACGCAAGAATAATGAGTTTCGGTGCAGATGTAAGATAAAGGAAATTCACCTCGTCGGTCAAGGGCAGCTGGTACCGTTCCCCGTAGACGATATTAGCAAAGGAAGCTTGGATAATGTACTGTCCTATTGCCAGCAATCCTTCGCATTTCTTGGGATCGTTCACTGAGATAGATGACCAGTCTTGATCCGAGATTGGAGGCGCCTTGATGGTGAACTTTTTCAGCCGTAAATTGTCGGGCGGCGCAAGGAGAAGAACGTTGATTTCCAGCTGCACTTCTTGCGTGAGAGTGGTGGGGTATGCACCTCGCGCCTTAGGGAGCGCAAGTGGTGGCGGCGCCGCTGTTTCTTTTCGTTTGAGCTGGCCGTCAATATACTGATAACAAACTTACGTTTTTCTAGAGGCTTCGCGACTTTGTGAGGCGGCAAAGATGGTCCGGGAGTTCCGATTTTCTTCTCCCCGGCGACGACGGGTGATAACCGCGCCTCTTCCTCTTCCTTGGACTGCACTGTGGAACAAGTAAGTATTCCCAACTTCATCATAGAAGTCAATCTACGTACATCGTTGCTGTTTCTCGTTAAATTTACGCCTGATTACCCGGTTGGCATAGGCCTCTTCTGCCTTCTGCGTCTGATGACTGACACGTGGGACCGGGCGGGAAGGACCAGCATCCTGGGCGGACTTGTTCTTCCGACGACGTTTATTTTCTGCAAAGCACTGCTTAGGTTCGATAAAATACGACATGGAATGCCACAAACGGCGCTGGTTTTCCTCGTTCTGCCGCTTCTGGCCCATAGAAATGTCGGCTGCAACGAAGTTCAGTTCCGATGATCAAGCTAGGATTAGAGTACGCACTTGCGGGTTTACATCTGTCCGCGATTGTCAGCGCGGAAAACAAGACATAAGGTTGACTGCATACTTGAATTTCAGTAAGTCCTCCCGCCCCTGAATTCCAGTCAGTAAATGAGCCATCGGACAGCGGGAACATCGTACGAAACCCTGCGAGGAGCGTCGTAGATTGGTCAAAAGCAGGCCGGGCGCGTCTTTCAGCGCTACGAAGCGAAGATCAACCGGGCGCGGAGAAGGCGGCGGGGAACTATGGAAACATCAGATTTGCAGTTCAAGCAGAGAAAAACCAGCAACACGCGGGTTTTTGGAATTTATCTCCTTCCAGACCTCGTCTCGCGCGCGCAACAGTGTAGCCACGTCTCTGATTTCGTCGAAAACGTCGGCGAGAACAGTGTCGATTATGGTTTGAAGTGTCTTCTGGTTCTGATGGGACGCATACAGGACTGCTCCAAAGATGATAAGCAGGAGAGCGCCGTGGGAGATGTCATCGCGCGTCTTGGTCTGTAGATGCTCGGCGAGTTTATTGAGACTTTTCTCCGCCATAAACACCTCTAGAATCCCCTGCTCCGAGGAGTTGGCCATGAAGCCAGGCACGCCATAAGAGTTGACGTACCAATAGAAAAGTCCGCGTATGATATTCCTGTGGTAAGACTCTGAGCAGTGCCACCAGGACTGCGAGCGCGAACTGAGGCTTGCCGCAACCAAAGTCACTGACAAGGTCGCAGGAAGGCTGAAAATCTACATCCAAGATCATGCCCTGAGCACATTCGAGATGATCTGAGACGCTCTTGGGCAGCACGACTGCGCTCTGGAGCCTGTCAATCGCTTTCTCCGCCACTGCCTTTAGATGCAACCTGACCGGGAAGTACATGAGAGCGATGTGGTTGGACGTGGGAGTCTGCCGGAAATTATGGGTGCAGTTAAATGGGGGTAAGGAATTGGTATCGCTGTTTTGGAAGTGAAGGACGAAGGGAAACGAGAATTGGCTCGTTGGTAGCTAGCGCTACGTGAGCCTGCGAACGGCTAGCGCTAGTGTGAGATAAGATAGATTAGATAGGGTATCTCCGCAGCACGTGAGTGCGATGCGCGTCAGAATTTGAATTAAATTCTTCGACGCGCCCATCGCACCGAATTCATCGCTCGAGATACACGCCCCTCGCTCTCTCAAAAACCCACCCTCCCATTCCCTGTTTATATTGACGCTTGGTTGTTTCGGGCCGTTTCACCCCTCGAGACCCTGGCGTACTGGTTTTGGCCCCCGCGCGTTTTATTCCCTTCCGACTCGGGACCTTTCCGCCCCCTTTTCCAGGCGAGCGGAAAGCCCCCCGAGCCGGCCGCGGAGCGGCCCACTCCACTCGCAAAACCCCCACTCTATATCCAATAAGCCCTAATAATAAATTCACATATATACGCTTTTACAGGGGTCACAAGACCGCGAATGCTTAATAATCTCCGGATCCTCCCGCGCATCGGGAGGACCACGAATCTATCTTATCTCGTTAAGAGAGGAACGATTCTTCTAATAATAGCCCATTTCCGGTCGGAGCTTGAACACAATCCAACCAGACCCACTTGTCGCATCGTGCAACCTGTTCTTTTCTAATCGCGGAGTCGCGGTCGTTTTCTGCAATGCAAGCCAAAATTTCCCCCCGCAACCCTGCTTCATCACACTTGCTCAACAGTTCAAGGAACAAGTTACGGGCTAAATCGGAAAAGTTACATAGCCTCCTTGAATCTACATGCCCTGCAACATCAAGTGTCGCAGACTGCTCGAGGTTACGGCTCGCTGTCAAATCTTGTTCTATTCGTATCTCGCCTCTGATGCAAGGTTTTTGTCTTGCAAATGGAGGGTGTTGGGGCGGCTCCGAGTCCGAAAGCAGGACTTACTTTTTTTTACCGTGCCATTGTGCCAGTGCCTCACTCGCACTCCCATTCGGCCTCCTAGTCGCTGGTGGTCCACGAAGGCATCCTTTCAACCTCCTATCTTTTTTTCTAACCTCTGAAGTTTTCGATGAACCCTCGAATGCCAAGCCAAAAACCTGCTTCCTGGAATTCCGAATCCCCCATCTTGCGATTTCCGAGTCTTTCTGTGCCTTTTCCAAACCCGGACACGGTAATTATATGTCCTATCTACAGTCATCGGTTCTCGTTCTCCTCCATATGTGTCTTTGTTGCGTTGCTGCCTTGCATGGAACCTAACCCCACAGCTGAAGTTTTTCCAGCCTGTTTTATTACCGTCCTCTGGCACGCTCCATAACACATATGAATTATTAAAGCATGAGCCACATTTTTCCTAGGTTCTGTTCGCACGTCGCTTGAAGGTGGGGATTGTTTGAAGGACCAGCGCCATTATGATGATGAGTTCCCGGTCTACGTACCTTGATTTACTTCGTCCTCTTTGCTGATGCCGCGTCCAGGACAGACGGCAGGCTCTTGCTGATTGAAAACCCTTCATCATGATGCGACTGAGCCCTTGATATGAACGAGTTATGCCTATGTATGTCCTTCCTCTGCGCGCCTGCTCTCGCTAACGGTCCCAGCAGTCTTGAATGCATCAGACATTCAACCAAAAGTCCAGCCTGATGAGTTCAGAAGGGCTTCAAATGCGGATTCACGGTCTCAGGCCTTCTCGCTCACACCACGCTGAAAGATGTGGGGAATGATCGATAAGCCGCAACCTCAAATCACATTGAAATGCAGTGGGTACCTGTTGTATACATATGGATCAATGTAGACCTGATGTGATGTTTTCAGGAGCACGGCGACGTACCGGAGGCCCGAGGGCTTCAGAGGGTAAAGCGGAGGCTTGATGCTGGTTCTCAATTGTATAGTCGCTGTAGATCTCAGAAAACGAATATCGCCTTCGGTCTCGTAGATATCGATGCTCAGACCGTTGATTCTTGGAGCAGGTTAATCTCCTTCTCTCTCAAAAATGATGTGTTGGGAAATCTCCATTCGAAGTTTTGACAAGCTGTGCTCCTGTCCATTTTTTTTTTGATATACGCAATGTTAATTTATCCCCTGGACGCATTATTTCGACACTGGCCTGGAGTTGCCAATATGTTGTTGCGTAGCTTGCATTATTATATTGTTGCAACAAATGAACGAACGCCAACGATGTTCGAGATGGTCTCTGGTCTTCAAGACCCCTTTGCTGCTGTCCATTCGGTGCAAATGGCTACAGAGTTTGAGGTGCGGCACGTCCATTCTGGGAGGCGGAGACGGAACTCAGCTCGTTACATTTTCGGCCTGAGATTTTCTTAGTAAAAAAATCTTCGGACCGTTGAAATTTGCGCAGATGAATGGCCACCGAGGCTTGACACTCTTTTCCCGGAAACCAATGGGCCAACTTGGCTCAGTTGTAACGTGCGGTAACAAACGCGATGTCGGTTGTAAAAGGGCTACGCCCGTGTTCGATGCGCCCTCGAGGCAAATTTAACTTGACTGTGTGACTTGTGCTGCATCCGTCTGATGGGCGAATTATATTGGCACTACCCCTGCTACAGCGCGTTGCACGTTGGCTCGCAAAAACAAAACAACATCCGTGTTTTTTTTCTCCCTCAGAGCGCATGTTTAAAGCTAAGTGAAAACATGATAGACACCCTCGAGCAAAGTTCGGGCCGAGCATGATTTATGCGACATTCAACTTAAACAATTGGTGCTGAAGGCTAGAATACTGGTCATGGCTCCCAAATGTATATCCGCGAATATAAGTATTCAGTTCGAGCCCAAGTACATACGCCTAATGGGATACGGCTCAGCATAAAGCTAGCAAGTGGTGCCGTTGATTGTTGTGATCGATCACGTTCGTCCCTCTTGTCCAATCTCTCTCCTTCCACCGCCAACCTCCCTGTTCCTTCCTCCCGCCCCACCGCGATACCTTATATATTTATATGATGGCTGCGGATCCAGTCACCGCTCAATTCGTGAAGACGATGGAGGAGAAGACTCGCCTTCTCTCCCTCGAGAACCTCTTCAAGTTCCCCAGGAGGCATCTAGATACCGTTACTGAGTCAACTGGCGGGAAGCGGAAATTTTTCGCCTGGCGCGGAGAAGAATATCTTGAACTCGCATTGTCGGACATAGCTGAAATGGAGGTACCACGGGACGTCTGCCCTTCAATTCAGGTTAGAACGATGGTACGCCTAGCTACACATCTAATGCAAGACCAGACACTGAAATCATATTCCAGGCTCAAGACGTGCTCAAGGCAACTTTTACCAGCTCGTTATCGCCTACATTCTTCGCGGCCTTGGGCACTATGAGCGACGTTGGGCGATATGATGCGGTTTTAGCATTCTTGCGTAAACCGCTATCCAAGACTGGCGTATTCGAATCGTTACGCGTCGCCGCCAAGCTTGTTCCCATTCTGTAAGTTGTGAATTCATTCAATAATGGTCTGATTATAAGAAGTCGTTATCCGACTACAGGTCCACCCCTCCCCAGCCATCTCTCGTGTAGGACGCGGAAAAAATAGATCGGCTGATGGTTCGCCTAAGGCAGTTCAGCGACAATTCGGTAAATAGTAACGGTGCCTGTTCCGGTGATATTTGCCTAATAAGTCATCGTTTTAGACCGAGAGACCGAGAATGATGTCGGCGTTGAAGTGAGTGTTCAAATGAATAGCTATCACTGCCTATATTAACGATTCTAATTCATCAGCAAAACCTGGTCCCTCTCTGGAGCACTCCAGAGTGCCCAGAGTACCCAGAGTGCCAGAGTAAAACCGACCACTTGTGAGTGCACCAGAGTCGGTCAGAGTAGGGCCAGAGTCCGTCAGAGTCGGGCCAGAGTCCATCAGAGTGGGGTCAGAGTCACCCAGAGTAGCTCCTAGAGTGCCCCAGAGTAGCTCAGAGTCGGCCAGAGTAGCTCGGAGTGGCTCAGAGTAGCTACTCTGGGGCACTCTGCCGCACTCTGTTGCACTCGGAGCTATTTTTAGCCACTCTGGCGTACTCTGGAGCACTCTGGAGTAGCCTGGGCACTCTCAAGTTCTCTCAGATGCTTTCACAGTGGTCTAGATAGCACACATTTAAGGATTTAATAAAATAGTATTGATGTTCTACCTACAGTACAATAGATCCACGTCCTCTACTTGCGAATCCCGCTACCCGTGTTCCTCGTGGCAGCCTACTGCAAGTGGGAGGACGAAACCCATCACACCATTTCCGGTCGCACTCGTCTGCACCGCATTCGTGTCCCGCGATGTTCGTAGGTGTTGTACAACCGCGCGGTGCCGACGCACATCTGTGGATCGCATCAGCATCGAAAAACTATCCAGAAAAGCGCATGGAGAGCTGCGAAGGAAGAGCCCTGGTGGCCCGCGGTCCTGTACGTGACGTCACTATCGGTATGGGTGATAGACAACATGTACTCCCAGGGCGGATCGGTGCTGGGTTTCGGGGAATCAGATGACCTCGACGACGACGGAGACGAGGCGTACGGCGAAAGGCTCGTGCTGCGGGAAGAAAATATATTAACAAAATTAAGGCGGGCAAACTGACTGGACTTGCTTGTCGCACCTTGCAAATCCACCACGCCATGTGCACCTCCTGCTTCGTGGCGTTGACTACCCAGGGATGTGCCAGCATGTCCTTTGGTGTCAGCCACTTGAGAGTATCACCCGTCAACCTGAAGCACCCAAGCATGAATAGACTGAAGCACAACGACCAAGGATCGGCACTCACGTTTGTTTAATCAAGTCCTTCATGTCGACGCTCCACTGAATGCCGGGCTGTCATCGAGCCGGGGAGGCTAATAAAAGTGTTAGATACAACTGTGGATGATTGCATTGAAGGCGGAAACGTCCTTCACCAGCTGCAATATACATTATCAGCTCGATCAGCGGGAGGACGGCGGGGAAGGGGAAGTGGTTCTGGACGAGGACGTGCCCATCGACCAGACATCAGAGCGGATGGTGTAGTTTTGGCTATTGGGCTGTGTGGATCGAGTCAGTGACAGAATACGACCAGCCATATAGAAGCTCGTGCCAGTGAGCGTACCTGCTATCAACTCGACGAGTTCGCCTGACACGCCAAAGTCGCAAAGCTTGACGATGTCTTCTTGCGACAACAGGATGTCGGACGGTTTGATGCCACGGTGGATCGTGTGCTTTGTGTGTAGATATGAGAGCCCTTGCAGGACCTGGAAAGTGTTACTTTTACGTATAAAATAAAGAGATAAAAACGTACGAGACAGCCTATGATCTTTTCGCCGACGATGGCATTGCGCTCCTTGATGTGGCGGCCGACTACCTTGAACTCGCTAGCGGACGGCGACATGTAGACGCTGTGAAAGAGGACGATGTTGATTTTCTCGGAAAGCTCGCACAGCAGCTACTTCAAGGCGCCTACTTCAAAGGGCCTCGAGGGTGGCGACGGTCTTGGGGGGGGGGGGGATGATCTTGGCAGTGCGCTTGTTCCTGACCTCGTGGACGGTGCCGGCGAACACCTTGAGCACGTCGTCTCCTCATGAGAGATTGTGCGCGAAAAACGCGGCGGGAACGATGGCTCGCTCTAGGGCAGAGCTCGACGGCTTGCTCTCGAGAGCACTACCCTCCAGGAGAACCTGCCGCTAAGAGCGATAGCCGTTGACGAAACTCCGGAGTGCTGGGACATGAAATTTACCGCAGAGATCTTGAAAGAAGTAGACGATAAGCGCGAGGTTTGCGGCGCTGCATCGAGGTTCCCACAAATTGCCCGCGTAGAGAAGGATAATGAAACCCCGCGAAACATTATCGTGCAGGCGGGTAAAGCCAACAGTTTTGGATGCGAATACGCTGAACAGCGAGAAGAGTGACAAGCGCTGGGCGCTAGACACTCTGGAGCGAGTGTGCGGCCAAGAACGATGAACCACGAACAAATATTTGCACATATTTGTCCTCACTTCCGAATCTGCCAAGTCCGTTGCGTCTGTACTGGCAGTACTGCAGTCTACTAGGATCATTACAATCTCTCCCACGTGTACCACTCGGCCGAAATCTTGAAGCACCGCACTCAGAGCAAGCTCGGAGGTGCTTATCTGCATCGAAGACTCCCAGTCGTCCGACGACCAGGAGTCTCGAGTCGAGGTTCCGTACGGCTCGTGAGCCGTGACTCGTACTCTTCTGCACTCGAGGGACTGCTCGCGGCTGGCCAGGACTCCAAAATCTGCTTTCAATCACCATTCCCGCCCACTATCTGGCTCGAACAAGTTGGTTGAGGCAGCCCACTTTTAGCCGAGCTCTGAGCTCTCTCCGGATCAGACATCTATTGCCCTCCTCAAGCTCGTGGTGTACGACGATAATATGGAGGAGGATGGCGACTCTAACCCTCTGCCTTCCACCTGCTGTTGTCAGCATTTACCGTCCTGTTGCACCGACCGATACACGGGCGATACCAACCTTGTAATTAGGTATTGGGTCCTCATCTCCTGCCGCGTGCGATCCATTGGTTCTGCGGCTGTCTGTCGACCACACTGATCCTTTCTTGTCTGGTGTTCGACAAATAAACATGGGTCCAGACGGTATCGAAATGTTGTCCTTCGCCACAGGGAGCACAGGGATCCAGAAAGGCATAAAAAAAGCCATTCCCAATTCGGTGCTCGGCGGTATCGCGCACGACCCGATCCAGCGAGATAGTCAGTCCCTCCTCTTTTCTGCAGCTGCGCCACGACTAACGGTTTACAGTGTTTACGCCTCTGTTCTTTGGCGCACAACTGCATGTACCCACATCTTTGAGCACGTTGGGATCCCCAGGACAGCGGCTCGCGGAGTGGATGGCGGACAGCGAGGTCACGGTTACGCACCTCACGCAAACTATGGGACAGCTTCTGTCCGCACCAGAACCCCTCCTGAAGCGCGACTGCATCCGCCTGCCGCTCACCACTAACATGTGCATCGGCGACTCATGCTATTCACGACTCGCCGTACTCTCCGCGAACAACGATGTCCAAAGTGTACATCTCCCGCAAGCATATCCGCATGCGTCGCCATCCCTCTCCGCGCACCCAGTGCACGCCCGAGTCAAAGACTATCCGCGCGACCGTCGTTTTTCCATCGTATGTGCATTACTATTTTTATCTTCCGTCACCTCTGCCAGTCACGTCATCCGCGCTATGTGTCCTCTCTGCACGTAACATCGCCCACAGTGTACACCTTTAAGGCGCATCCTCGCATGCAACTCCGTCCTTTGTGTGCACGTCGCACATCTCTGCATGCACCCAGCGCACACCCGCGAGTCAGCGACGATCTGCGCCAACGTCACGCCTCCGTGGCGCGGGACCTCTGCAAGTGGCACCATCATCATCCGCGCCACAGGCTCCCATTGCCACAGTCGGGAATATAAGTGGTGACAGCGGGTCGCGATTTCACGACCTATACGAGCCGGGAGGTTCGTCAAGAGACTGCATTCCTTTTTTTTTTTGATGATATTATAAAAGTAAAATACGGTAACATTATGACAGCGTAATTTAATCCAACTTTAACTAAGTGGTAAAAGACAGATGGAAGAACATTTGATACTCTGAACGAGTAAGTGAAGTTACTCTCAGAGCAAACCAGAACTGCAGAGTAAGTCGAGACACTACGGAGTGCTCCAGAGTAGGACCGCTACTCGAGAGTAACCGGGCTACTCCAGAGTAACTGGACTTACTCTGGAACACTCTCGAGTACCGGTCCTACTCTGGAGTACTCTGGAGTACCGGGTCCTACTCTGGAGCACTCTGGAGAACGACATTCTACTCTGGGCACTCTGGCAAAAATCTGGTTTTGCTGATGTTGACTTTAGACCTAATCTGGCACCGATTGGTATCGCGCTTAGTAAGCGGGCACGGACAGAGTTGGAGGAGTATGCGTTACGGGAGGCGTAGAAGTCGAGGGGGGACCTCCGTGGTTTTCTGATCACTATTTCCGATGCGGAACTGCTCAGCGACGGTACATTCCCTTGTGTATGGCCGACGTTATTGGTTGCCGCATGGAGTCTCACCTTCGACCTCACCACGGAGGCCGCCCGCAGACTCACTGTACGGCATGGCGAGATCATTCTCAGAGTATTCTTGGGTGATATAATTGTCGATAGCATGAATGTTGTGGTCGGAAATGGGGACGTTCAAATCGACGATTTGAAAGTATGTCATCCCGTTCTCCAGTGCCTGATGATCGCTCAACTCCGCTAGGATCTCGTTTTGATTTTTGCTAAGACGCTCATGTCTGGAGATTCCCTGCTGAGGGTGCTATTTCGACTCGGAGTATATCAGAATTTACTCGATTGCCCCTTTGACGGGATGAACGCCACATATCCGGCCGAAGTCTTTAAGATTTTTGTTAGTACGCTGTGGCATTCGGCGAATGCCAAAGTCAAGGACTCCACCGTACGAACGACACTTCGACGAATCTTCGGCACCCAGATTGCGGTGATGGTTGATGCCCACCGTATCTAGTGAGTCGGAGTCTGCGTTTCGCTCACCTTGCCAGATGATCAATTCTCCTCCACCTAAGGGAGCACCTACGTTATTACGTTTTGACCTCTTAGGTCGGTTAAACAAGGTGTATTAACCTACCTAAGAGGTCCGAATAGTGTAGGATGCCGACACCAATCAATCTTCTATTAGTCATTGATCTTTTTATGGCTAAATCACTCCCACCGTCGCGACGGCGTCGCCTGCGAGGTAGGCAACGGCGCCCTCGGCATCTCCCGGCAACCACTATGTTCAACCGACGGGAGCCTCCAGCGCGGCTCCCACTGTCTGGCTTTCTGCCCCATTGCTAGTGTATAGTAGGGCTGCTAGTTTTAGTGTACTTCTGTGATGTTTGTGTTGAGATTGACGTTGGTTGGCCTCATTTACGGGCGAAATCCCTCATCTGTCAGAGCCTCTGTCGCGATTTCCATCCGGCTCCCCTGCTGCCCCATTGCTAGTGGGTGGTAGGATTTATATTTATACTGTATTGATGTTGTTTCTGTATTAAATCAGTGTTTGTTGGGCTGCAAGTACGGTCGGATTTCCCCTCCGTCGGATGCCATCAATTTCAAAAATATTTATAGGACCTGTTCCAACCTGCCGCGAGTGTTCACAAATTATGTTGGTATGATCACAATACAGGCTGGATAGATATCCCCCAATAATTTGTTCAATTCAATGCAGAAATGGTCTGACAGGAGGCCTCTGTTTCACCATCAAACCGGTGTGAATTAATCTACATCCCATACATAGAGCAACTATGTGTGCTACTTACGCAAAATGAATGATGGTCGTTGAGGGGTTTGTTCTGAGGGGCTTGATCAGTGGTTGGAGCCTACTTCCCAACATGATAGATGCGGTTTGAATGTGTGGTACTGAACAATCAATACTGGACTTGAACGAAAATCAATGCATGAACCCCTAGTAAATAACACAACGAGTAATATGCTGGATTACACCAGCAGGAGGCCTTCGTCCCACTCCAGATGGAGCCTCCGACATCATATAAAGGCCTCAAGCCCTGAACTGAAACTTCAAATGGACCTGAAAAGTTCAAAATTAGATGTCTACCCTTCAACCGAAGCTCAAATCGTTATGGAGAGGTGGACAAAAGACAGGTGAAGGCGTCGGACGGAGACCGGGCCGTAAATTGATCGACCAATCACCATGAGAATAAAGATGGTTCCCTGGTAAAGCATTTGCTATGAGCTCAATACTGCACAGAAAAATGTGATCCGGACCTCAAATGAAAGCTGTACACTCCCCGGACTATATTTGATAAACAGATCTTGACTTCCTTTGATCGTCATGAAAATCTTTTGATGGTGCACGAATAAGAGCTAAAGTCAAGTAAAATTCATGGTTGAATCCAGGTTAAATTGCCAGAACATCAGTTTCAAGACCTTTCACAACATTTCAAGTGTGAGATATCTTCATTTGAGCTGTTTCAAGCTTATCCTATGCATTAGAATACTGACTGTCATTTATTTAGAGAGGTAAGACACAAATTGAGAGGGGGAAACATCAAAATTTCACACATAGCTCTGGTATGTTGAAAATTCCTGGTTATGCCATCATTATGCGGTGTATATAATCTGATATAGTCCTTTCAGACATAGGGAGGCAACATCCAAGACCCCCCTGGGTATATAAACTTCAGAAACTTGGGAGATGGAGGCCTCCAATTCGCATCTGTCATGTTGGGAAGTAGGCTCCAACCACTGATCAAGCCCCTCAGAACAAACCCCTCAACGACCATCATTCATTTTGCGTAAGTAGCACACATAGTTGCTCTATGTATGGGATGTAGATTAATTCACACCGGTTTGATGGTGAAACAGAGGCCTCCTGTCAGACCATTTCTGCATTGAATTGAACAAATTATTGGGGGATATCTATCCAGCCTGTATTGTGATCATACCAACATAATTTGTGAACACTCGCGGCAGGTTGGAACAGGTCCTATAAATATTTTTGAAATTGATGGCATCCGACGGAGGGGAAATCCGACCGTACTTGCAGCCCAACAAACACTGATTTAATACAGAAACAACATCAATACAGTATAAATATAAATCCTACCACCCACTAGCAATGGGGCAGCAGGGGAGCCGGATGGAAATCGCGACAGAGGCTCTGACAGATGAGGGATTTCGCCCGTAAATGAGGCCAACCAACGTCAATCTCAACACAAACATCACAGAAGTACACTAAAACTAGCAGCCCTACTATACACTAGCAATGGGGCAGAAAGCCAGACAGTGGGAGCCGCGCTGGAGGCTCCCGTCGGTTGAACATAGTGGTTGCCGGGAGATGCCGAGGGCGCCGTTGCCTACCTCGCAGGCGACGCCGTCGCGACGGTGGGAGTGATTTAGCCATAAAAAGATCAATGACTAATAGAAGATTGATTGGTGTCGGCATCCTACACTATTCGGACCTCTTAGGTAGGTTAATACACCTTGTTTAACCGACCTAAGAGGTCAAAACGTAATAACGTAGGTGCTCCCTTAGGTGTTCTCCTCAGCCAAAAAGTGACCGACTCTCCCGATGAGGAGCGCTCCCCTAAGCGCAGAAGAGGCAAGTACATACATCCTAGGATCTTAACAAATCAATTGATCGTTGTGTAAAGTCCTGGTACCCATTCAACGTAGGTCTTTCCGAAGTTTTTCCGACGGTTCAAGTTCAGTGAAGGAGATTGCTCTAATGATCGCTTTGTCCAGCCAGTTCACCGGGAGCGCCATCCTCCCCGCCCCGCAAAGCCATACCGTCAGTGTCGACAACAAACCCACCGGCTGGCAGGTTTTTTTTCTTGTAGATGGAATACATAGTAGTCTCATTTACCTCTTTATAGCTTCGTCCACCCAAGACCAACCGGCGACCGTCTATGGAACAGCACGGGCGCCAGTCCGGGCTGGGCGAATGTCGATACCAATAATCGTATTTCCAGTCAGGATTTTCCACTTGCATTGAAATTGTGAATTAAAACCCCTTCCAGCGACCGCACGGCGAGCAAGAACACCTCTACCAGCTATTCTAACCCAGGACCTCTCGAAGCTTCCTTCCACACCAATCTCCCCCGCCATCGACGCATCGGAGCCATCGGAGCCATCGGCGGAATCGGCCACTGCCGTTCCAGCCCCTCAACGGCGAACGAGCGCGAACGAGAGTGCTGTTATCAAGAACCCTACCGACGAAGAAAGCACCTACCCCGCCCCGCAGTCATCGGCCGAATCGGCCACCTCCACTCCTTAAATGACGACCAGTAATATCTGAAGGATGAGTAATGACTCTTATGAAAAGAAATGATGTTTAGGCCTCCCTGGTGGCGGCTTTTGTCCCTTACGTATGTCAATTTCCCGCTTGTAAACGAAATTATGATAATGATGTTTCTACACACGCTTGAAGTTGGAACAATGGTACATTGAATGGATGTCAAAGACAAATCGAGCTTTACTGCATGTCCAAGCCTACAAAGAGAGAGACCGAAAAACAGCACGTCCAGCGTAACGGCGAAGTTACCTCTACTCCAAGTCCTCAATTCGTATCCCTGCCGCTACCAGAGCAGCACGATTCTTCTGGTAATCGCCCACACCCGCCCGTTTGTCCCTCAATGATAGTGCAATCGGTCTGAATATCTTGTTCAACCACAATTGGATGCGCGCGAACGGCAGTGTTTCAGTTAGGAAGACGGCACCCAGATAGACCTTGAAGGCTTTCGCCGGGAAATGTACTGGCACAGTTCTGGGTTGGTGGAATACACCGGATTTCATGAGCACGGCCTGGAGCGTATGGTCCGAGGTTAAAAACTTGATCACCATCTGAAAACACCGATTAGTTATCGCGCGGGGAAAAACAACGTCACTCACCTCGTCAGTCAACGGTGGTTTGTAATATTGCTCATACACCATATCGGCCACACAGGCTTCCAAGATATACCGACCTATAGCCAAGAATGGTTCACACTTCGTCGCGTCGTCCACAGGGAAGGATTGCCAGTTTTGGTCGGAGATGAGAGGTGCCTCGATGTGGAAACCCTTTTCTGGAACGAGGAGTAGAACGTCGATCTCCAGGCGGAGTTCTGTTTCTAGCGTGTTCGGATAGGCACCTAGAGCCTTTGGCAGAGGAGGAAATGACGCTTTATCTCCATCATGAGCTTGCAATTCAACTGCACAAATATTGCGCCTACGTTTTGGCGGAGGTGGCTTGGATTTTGAGCCACGCTTCAGCATTTCAGATGTCGAGGAGGACGGCGTGTTCATAAAGGATTGATGTGAAAAATCCGCGTTGTCTGTGCTTCCCAGGATGGTGCTGCCTTCGGAAAATTGCTCAGTCGGTGTCTTGCCTTGCACTGTAGACAGTCAAAATTATCCTCGGTTTGAACGACCGACAATGAAGGTAGCAGCATACTTACAGAGCCTCGCCTTTGATCGACGTTTCATTTTCCTCTCGTAGAAGGAGTCCTGAGCCTTACTTTGCTGTCGACAGGTGGGACCGAAGTGGGGACTACAAGCGTGATCATTCTTTTTAGCCTCTGCAAAGATGTCTGAGCTTAGAAATATAGTTAGAAAAGACTGAAAGCACTCTTTCCCCTGCCCTGGTCCGAGCCGATACCTGACTGACGACGCTTCTTGCCTTTAGATACGCTGCCGTTGTCGTTCTCGGGTAATGTGCACCTGTGACAATGCTTAATGGTAGTGCGAGCACTGCATATTTTTATTACTCACTTGAACTTCAGCAGATCCGAACGTGTCTGAGGTGAAATGTCAGAAGATCAAAATCAGATAGGAAATACGTTCGTACCAAACCCTGCGCAAGTCGTCGTAAATTGGCCAAAAGCAAGCCCGGCGTTTTTATGAAAGTTGCGGCACGGCTGGAAGAAGGAAAACTACCGAAGGTGTGAGATGGGTGGTGCCGGCCTCCAAGTGATAACAACATACCAGGAGGACTCCTCATTTACGATGCAGCTAAGAACCTCATTCCTCATGGCGAGGAATGCCGACAAGATTTTGATCTCGCTAAAGACCTGCGCCAGTAAAGCGTTTATCCAGGTCTGCAAGGCCGGCTGTTCCCGTTGTTTGAAGAGCGATCCAACGACCATGAGAAACATATGTCCATCAGAAAAGTCATCGCGAGTTCTTGTCTGGAGCTGAAGCGCGATATCGTTCAGGCTAGAATCAGACATGACCACCTGGAGAATTCCCTGCATAACGTTAAATTCCTGGTACAGGAACCATTGTTAATCATACGTACGAAGAGAAAAGCTCGGGTGTGATAGCACTCCGGTAGTGCATCTCGGAGTCCCACCAGAATAGAAAGAGCAAACTGGGGCCTTCCGCAGCCATACCGACGAATCACGTCCCGAGGTGTGTAGAAGTCACAGATCTCGCTTTCTGCGTCTTGGATATAGACCTTGACGAATTGAGGCAAGGCTCCTTTATCAAGACTCTTGATGGCATTCTCGGTTGTTGATTGCAGCTTCAACACAGCGGGAGAGTGCATGAGTGGGGTTGGAGGATATTAAAAAAAGAATTGATGAAGGAACCAGGAAGAACCACAAGCCGAGAGGAAAGTTCAGCTGAAGAGGGTGACCGTGACGTCACGGTGACGGCCCTCGGTTCTTTGCTTCCTCTCCACCAAGGCAGACATCCGCCAAGTTGCTCAAGACGGCATTAAAATACGTGCAGAATTCGAAGACGGCGACTCTTTCACGGCTCATTCGGAACTAGTCGACGCGCAAGATAATACTGGCCGTAAAATCAAAAGGTCTCGGCAGCGACGAGAGAAGATATGGTCACGTCACAGACTCTCAAATTTGCTGCGAGCTTTCCGACTCTTTACCGACAGGATGGCACTCTGGCTGAGATATCCCTTATGCAAATCCAAGATCATGGCGCTGCAAGAAACATCGTTACCTGGATGCCCTCTCTCGCGGCCGCATAATCCTCGTCCCAATTTGACTCACTTTAGGTGTTTGTGGTCGCCTTCAAAGATCACATCAGGAAAAACTCTGTGGGAAATAGCTCGCCGGTTAGCTCTGGGTATAAAAATAGCGGTTTGTAGCTGCGGTAGCTCTGGCCCACCGATATATAGCTCTATAGCCCCAAAATAGCCATAGGGAAAGACTATACAGAACACCATACCACCCAATGTGAGCTACCGTGAGCTACATACACTTGCAATGGTACCATGTTGTACTCGATAGTCGTCGCCGGTCTGTAGATAGTTCTACTCGAACTTGAAGATTTAGTTGGGTTGCTACCAAGTGAATCATCCCAGCCAAAAACATGTCAAGTTCCCAGAAATTTTGTCACTAATACATATTGTGCCATAAAAGCTGGACGTACTCGGAGTCCGAGTCGAGGACTCGCATGTTTAAACAGACGCCCTGAAGCGGGATTTACGAGACTCCGCGACTCCGCGACTCCGGGTCTTGGCCAGCTGAACAGAGTCACGTATGCCTCAATTTCCGAGTGGAGGAACGAAGGGACGCAGAATGTTTGAGCAAGCCTGAATGTGATGACGGAGCGTCAATGATCTCGACAAGTCATTCAGACTCCGCCTGATGCGATCCCGCGCACACGGATGGCGTGATTTGATGGCATCAGGTGGTTGGTTGACAACTTGCAATGTCGCATGCACTCTCTTTCTTTCCCCCACCACCCGCCTCTCTCCCATTGCCCAAAGATTCCCTTACCGGCCTCTTCTGTGCCCCTCTGCGCTGTGTCGCGTTCCCGGCCGTCTGTGGCCATTTCGCATCTGCGCTGTGCCGCTTCCTCGGCCGTCTGTGGTCTATTCGCGCTGCGTCGCATGCGCCGTCTGTGGCATCTGTGCTTGTCTCGCACTGCTGCCGCCTGTGGCTCTCTGTCTTACACTGACTTCCCTTCTTATTTCAGTTTCGTCTCTCTTCAAGGTTGATCAACTCGTCAAAAGCCCAGCAACCGGTGAGCGTCGTCTCTTCTATACACTGCTACTAATTTGTCCCGGCTTTTTTTGGAATTCCTCATTGCATCTGTGTATTACTAGGTCAGTCCCGAATCCCCACATTCCCCTGCTGCTCGTTGACTTACACTCCCAGTTCTAGATCTCCTAGGTAGATGTTCAGGTGTGCCGCTCACCGGGCATCCATATGTACCTTGCTTATGGTGAGTAAGCCGTCGTGACCCACCCCATCTCCTCATCCCCTCTGAATCTTGCCCTAGTCATCTGCTGTTGCTCGCTGCAATCAACGGCCCTCGTACTTGACTCCCTCAGGCAGCCAACACTCTTTCATTTGCATGTCGTAGTTATTCCCATTGCCCCGTAGTTGTTTTTCAATGCATATTTGTTTCTTTCTTGTGTAGACCTCCGCATAAATACATTGAGCTCTGATCGCTATGCACTGCTATAGAGCGCAACGGCGCTACAGATCTATGCGGCTATTTTAGTTACATGGATTGCTACAGGTGACTTCGTAGCAATCTGTAGTAGGCGCCTTGAGCTACAAACCAGGGACATAGCTATTTTGCTATCCCAGCTATCCCAGCTATGTTGTGTTATATATTCAAGTGCTTTTTTCCTGATGCATATGGTCGATTGCAAGAACGTCGTCCGCGACGATGTCCGCCGATATAGGTTAGGTGTGCAAGTCCGTACCTGTGTGCGACCAGCGTCGGCTCACCGAATATCCATAGAAAGGCTCGTGCTGAACCCAGGCCTTCGAAGTGCCGTAGCACCCAGAGGTACAGTTGCGGACAAACAAAGTCCACCAAAAAAAAAATCGATTTTTTTTGCCGAGATGAAGACACCAATCGATAGATCTCATTGAGGGCTTCATATCGGTATATAAATCATCCAATTCTGTCGAGCCGTTGTGCCGGAAAATGCTATTTATAGTTGATGGACCACCAAAATTTTGGCCACCGGCTGAAAAGCGTGGGAAAAATATGAAGAAATATGGAATCGACGCGGATTTTCAAGGTGAGTTTGAATCTGCGAGAATCAGAAAGATTCATCGAGCGGTTGTTGCGTAAAAAAAGATTCATTTTTGGATCACATGTTCTGTCACCAGGTTGATCTAGAAAAGTCGAGGTCGCTTGATCCATGTCTCTGATTTCATCACAGAAGGTACTGGCCGATTGGTTGAACAAGACAAGAATGGAAATATCATTGACGATGCTCGTGAAATCATTTATCCAGGCTCAAAGGGCGATGCTTGGTGGGACACAGAACAGCTGATAAAACAGATCCGATGGGCAATTTCTATCCATAACAAGATTCATCCTGGGGTGACTGCTCTTTTCATTTTTGATCAGTCCTCAGCCCATGCTTCACTTGCTCCCGATGCACTTCGTGCCTTTGATATGAATAAATCAAATGGGGGAAAACAGCGGAAACAGCATGATACTGTCATTCCAGACTCAAATCCATCACCTGCACAGAGGGGCAAAGTTCAGAAGATGACCACTAGGAATGGAGAAGCCAAAGGATTACAGGATGTCTTGGTGGAACGAGGATTCAATGTCTACAAGCTCAAAGCCAAATGCTCCCCAGTTTGCCCTATTGAAAACACTGGGTGTTGCATGGCCCGGCTCTTGAGTCAACAAGATGATTTTCTGAACCAGCCCTCTTTACTTGAGGAGGTGATCACTCAAGCAGGCCATGAATGTATTTTTCTTCCCAAATTCCACTGCGAGTTGAACCCCATTGAATGGCAAGTGATTTTCTACATATCTATACTTCACTTGAATTGAATTAATCCACACAGTACTGGGGATGGTGCAAGTACCGCTACCGGCAAATCCCCAAGACCAGCTTTGCTGCATCAAAGGAATTGGCATCAAAATACCTGGATGCTTGTCCAGTTGAAGTTATTCGGCGTTTCATCAACAGATCATGGAGGTTTATGAGTGCTTATAGAAAGGGGCTTACAGGTAAGGCAGCAGAATGGGCAGTGAGGCCACAAAAGCAGCACCGTGCAATCTCAAGTGGAGCATTGGCGGCGATTGAAGCTGTAGCTGATGCATGATGTAATTTATGTAATGTGGCTGTGCAGAAAAAAACCCCGATTTTTGCCAATCGCCTCAAATCACAAATCTGAAAATTGGTTCCAGGCTAAAAATTTGGCCGCCGGGTATTTCTCGTGGGAAAAACTTCGGAGGTGCTTTTTTGAGCTCTTTGAGCAAATCCGGATCTGGTGAACATAAATTTGAGCCCGAAATAATTCTAGATCGGGCTACAGATCATTTGCGGGCTTTGTTTGTCCGCAACTGTAGTGCTAGTTCGCAGCCTCGCGGGATTCCAGAAATCGCGGGTGAGTCGGGTCATTCCTTCAAGACTTGGTTTACTCATTAGCCTCCAGAAAGCGTCGTGCAGGGCATTGGGGCAACGTACTCTCCGAAGAAGTAAACGATCGTCACGACACCTCTGTCTCTTAGTGAGATGCGGAAGAGGCCGACCTGCAAGGCCGCATCGGAGCAGCTGCATCTTGAAAGCAGGAAGAGGGAGAGGGGGAAGAGGAGAGAGGCGATGCGTTTCATAGACTACCCCCTTTTGGCCAACACCGCCTGAAGCCATATCCGATTCCTCAACTCGGGTCCCTTCGCGTCCCAATGGTATGCCGATTAGTACCTACTATCTCACTCTTGCACTTCTAATAAAACAGAATAGGCCGGCCTGCGAGTCGGGCCTGGATTGCAGCGAATGCCAGATACTGTTTCATCCAATCGATAGCAGCTCCTCCGAGCCCGGTGCTGAGGCCATGGCAGGAAGTCTACTTCTATACGTTCCCCGAGCTTCGTGCCTCAAAACTGTGCACATGATGGAAGGGGCTGGGACACGCTTGAAGTCCCATACGTACGCTGTCTTTCGCCATCTTTTACGGGGTGCTGATTCATGCGCATAAGTTAAGCTCAAGCTTTCCTCTGCGCTCGACTTCACCTGTCGCGGCCACGTCCACCCACTACAACCCCCACACTCTGCCACATCTCCCGGAGTACTATTTTTCGAATAAGACCCAACGGCATACAATCCACCAAGCATCTCGCAATGATGTCGTTATACCGCTGTTTCGACCCTTATGGCAGAAGCAGGAGTTTCTGACTTCTACGGATATATCAAGGACTACGAGACAGACCCAGTTACGCTGGCCGAATCCTACTGGACGTTCTTACGGGGCTACTTACCGTGCAAGATTTCATTCTTGATACCTCGACATCATTCGCTCTGCATGAAGAATATGACGAATTGAATCTTACAAGAGGTTTGAACCGGTTAGGGGCGCATAATTCGGTGGCGCTGCCTGTGGTCAAGCGGCAAATACTGCTCTGGATTGCCTCGCTTTGTCCGTTGACGTCGAGGGTGAGGCGTGGAGGTTGTTATTATGATCGCCGCAAAGGTAATTATTTCCAGCACTGTTCCATTTTCCAAAGCTTTGGCACTTGTTCTGATCATCTTTCACTTTAGATAATGACCGGCCGTTACCAGTCTATGGGAGTAGTACGCTTCCTCGCCTCCTCATCTAATGACCCTGTACCCTCGGTCGAGCACCCACCAGTCTTCTCCTCTGTCCTCGCTTTTGGTCTTATTCCCTTGATATCATGGACAACGTGCCAGCGAATAATCAAGGCACCGGACAGGCTATCCGCAAAAGGCGGTGGAGATTCAGCTTACTGGGCGTGAGTCTCTATCTCCTGCCCGCGCCAGCAGCTCATGCTCGTGATATCTCCGCGATCCAAATATGTCACCAGCATCTTATTTAACTTTCCAACTGGATCCTTTCACGGAAGTGACAATCAAGTCCAGCTTGACGACGATAGATGTTTTCCGCATTCAGTTTAGGTTTGTCGGCCAGATCGTCTGGACGGTGCGCGTGCAGGCGAACCTTGGAATATCGACCCTCCTCATACCCGCGCGGATCGTTGAGATAGACTTACGAGCCAGACAGACACACCCCACGATTGTGATTGCGGATCGACGTCGCTGCCAACCAGGAGCTCGAGGACGACAGGATGGACTACCGGACAAGCGATATCAATGATTAATGTACATTAGAAGGTATCATCAATAAAATTGGGCGATTTCCAATCATCTTGCCAGGCCTCTGATCAAAGGTTATGAATTAATCGAGAACCTATGGCTCACGCACTATATTCGGAGGCATTGTCTATTTTCCATTTATCGAAAGCTTCTTGGATCGTCTGAGTCGCCTTCTCGTAACCCTTCGCGTACTCTTTGTCTTTGGTTTCACGAGTCATCGGATCGTCCTTACATAGGGTTAGTACCATTGACTCGTTATGTGCCATACCTACCGCTGGATTGAAGTGCCCCAGCTCATACATAGGGGCCGCGTCGACCAGCAGTTGCTAGGAGGAACTAGCCTGAGCTTCATTAATGAGCGTACCATCCACTTTTCATATTGAGCGGCAATTTTGGCGTGCTTGAATCCCTCACCCTCCGAAGTCCACGGGCTTGCGCTAGAAGTTCCCATGTGAGATTCGGAAGAACTAGAGGACAACGACGAGTGCGTGGACATGGCGTCAGGAAGCGAAGATCTTTCCAATTTGAAACACAGCTCCTGCGCAAACAGAACACAATAGCATCCGTTCTGTGATTCCAGTTGCGGAACTCGGACCGAATGGTCGACGCGCTTTACCCTCGCCCGTCAATGAAGTCCCATCTACGAAGAGACATATACAGTCATTAATCACAGCCTAAACGAGTGTCTATGTATGTACGATAATATACGCGCAGTCCAATTTGCTAAAACCCCGAGTCCCAAGAAACCTAGACAGACTGCGCGACGACTCACGGGTCCCCGCAGTGCTTCCACATCTTGACGTAGTCCCTGCAGAAATGTGAGCCTCCGTGTCCATTCGATCAGAAACACCACTCACACAACCATCGCGCGGTCCTCCAGATTCTCGGGCCACGTCGGCAGCCACTGCCCCTTGCCGTTGATAAAGTCCACCGGCGGGTCTGTGGGGTTGTAGTTAGCCATCAGAGTTAGAGTTGAAGATTAGAGGAAAGTTAAGAGTTAGGGTTAAGGATAACAGAAGGATTGCATAAAGTAACGTTAAAGAAGGTTAAAGTAAGAAAGCACTCACTCCCCGCCGCATTAAGCCACGGCTTGTCGCCCTGCCCGTCCGGGAACCACCCGTTCGTTCCGCCCACCGCGACGTTCATGATCAAGTAGAAGTCTGCCGTCGAATAATCAGACAATTAAGACCATACACCATATATGAGGCGGAGCGCACCCTGGTCAAACGGCGCGGCATTCGCGCTTGCTCCAGTGGCGTTGGCCCACGGGTTGAGTAAAGGCTCCAGGTGCCCGTCGGAGCCGACCACCGTCTGCGGGAACTCTCCCCGCTTCCAGAAGGGCTCGTTGAACTTGATGTCGAGGAGCGTGTGCAGGCGCGTGTCGACGGAGATGCGGCTGGGGGTGCGTTAGTGGGTGCATGAAACAGAGGGATAGGGGCAAAGTAAGAAGGGGAACAAAACTAGACTCACAGCCACTCGTCCGTCCACTCGAGCACATACGTGTGGAACCCCGAGGTGAATGACTTGCGCCGCTCGGTCCACCACGAGTACGAGTGTCCCACGCCGTTGAGCGCGGGCGTCGGGCCCCAGTTGAGCGCGCCTTGCACGTAGTTGGAGCCGCTGCGAAGGGTGTTCATATACATGCGTAAAGCAGAATAAAACAACCGCGGACCGATTGGTGTATTTAATTGCATTCCCGCGCGACTCGACGATGTCGATCTCGCCACTGCGCGGCCAGGGTCCGTATGCGTTCGAGACAGGAAGCATCCAGATCGCGGGCCAGAGCTGGGGGAGTATCAGTATGGGGATCATGTATCTTGCGAGTATGTATGGGAAAGAACGAAAAAACACCCACCCAATCGCCCGTAGGCATCTTCGCGCGCACCTCGATGCGGCCGTAGCGCAGGCTTCCGCGGGCCAGCTTCGACTCGTCCCCACCTACAATATCCTTCAACAAACAGTTTAAAGGAAAAGAGACGCAAAGACGCACCAGCGCTGATAAGCGTGGTCACGCGTGCGCTCTGCACGGGGTTGATGATCGACCCTGCAGTAGAGTTCGTCGTGCGGGAGCAGGCGGCGAAGTAGCTGGTGGGGGGCCAGGGTCAGCGCTTGGAGGTACACGGAGACAGCACCACCCACCCATTCCAGTCAAAGCTGTTCGGGGTGCCCGCCGGGCTGCCCGGGGGCGGGGGCACATTGAAGCCGGCGTTGGGCGCGGTGAGGTTGAACGTGCAGTCGGTCGAGTTGTATGTCGTGCCTGCGGTGGCGTTTATTTATTATTAACAGTCTGAAAAATGCAAGACAGGCCGACCCACCATCGGGAAACGGATAACCAGGAGTCAGCGTCGGCACAAGGTAGAGGTTGCCATTCTGGAGGAACGAGTTGTTCGAGGACCCGGTGGTCATCTCGAACTCGCCGTTCCCGAAGCCGTCCATCTGCACCTCGCGGAGGAAACGCCCAGGCGTCGAGGCTGCCACACCACCGTCAGCGTCTTCCCACACATATCAACGAAAACAGTACATACCGGTGCCAAACACCCCCGCATCGTCCCCATCGTCAAAGTTGTCCTGAAAGACGAGGCAGAGCGGCGCGCGGTCGAGGCGCACGTTGCGGTACGCGAGGTAGGACTGCAGCGCACCGAGGCTCGCACCGACGGCGACGAGTGCGTAGGTGAGGAAGTAGCTGATGCGCGCGCGCGGGTTGGGCTTCTTAGTCCACGGCTTCGCCACCGCCTCATACGGGGCCGCGGGCGGCAGCGCCGTCGAGGCCATACGCTTCGGCCGCTCGGGGGCGCCGACGTGGGTCGAGACGCGGCTCAGCGCGGGCGTGCTGTCCGCGAACGGGTTTTGCATTGGAGCTGGAGAAAGGAAGGAGGAGGGAGGGAGGCGAGGTAAGGTGGGAGGGCGAATCCGATGTGCCGAAGAAGAGGCATGGCTGCAACCGGTCGGAGATAAGATGGGCCATCAGCGCATCGCCCGGTCCTGGGCCTGGCACTGCCTGGCAGATGTAATTGAATCGTAACTGTCCATGTCCGCCAGACTGATACGTGGAGGAGGATCAGCGCTCGGAGCATGGCTGCAATCTATCGCGACATAAGGAGATGGCGAAGAAAATCCATTGTACCTCCGCTGATGGGATCTTATCGTAATCGCCAGATGTCGCGCTTGGACCGGGTCCGGTGAATTGCCTTGAATTGCTGCCGGCATCAGGGCCAGGGACCGCCAAAGGCACGCCGCGTCATCCATGAAGCAATTCATGCTGTATACATAGCTGAAGGGAGGAATGATCGGCGCGGGATGAACGCGTCCGTCCCGAGGCCTGTAATCTAATATGGCAATCGACAAGCGGTACCTGCTTAGCAGTTAGGACGCATTCATTCGGTTGGCTTGGTCAAAAGATGACAAAGACTATACGTACCTTGAACTTTTTACGCGACGGAATGTCTAGCGCCGACCGGAAGCCCAGAAATACGGTAGCGAGCTTTCAAAGGCGATCGCGGTCTGACAGTGAGGCCCAGGGGCTTCATCTCGAAGCCGCGGAGGCATTTCGTTGCAGGTGCACCCCGCGCAGATCGGGTTTGAAACAATAAATAAATCTGCCAGAGATTGGCGGCAACACAAGGTATTGACAGAAATAGAAAGCTTCTTGGACCCGGGTTCAAGGCCTGAAGAACAAGAACAGGCACGCACATGATTCATCCAAAACCGTTCAACTTTGAAGAGGTCAACAGGATGTCAGGAGTCGTATTCGAAGCTCAGACACACCGGACATCTCCACACATTGAATCCGGTTCATCAGGCTGAACTGCCGCGGTCGCCAGTTGAATACTGTTCAAGTTCCAAGCGGGAATTAGGGTCTTGAATTTATTGCGTATACAGGATCCTCTTAGATAGCAGAGAATAGTTATAGGCATCTCACGAATTGCAAGGAGAATACGAGGAGGAAAGGACGCGACGCGACGCGAATCGATGACGTAAGATGCAAGTTCATTTCAAAGTCCGACGATCGGCCCCTCCATATACCTTGTCATCCGTCTGTCTTGGTCTAAGGAAATTAAATTCGCGTGAAGCGTCAAGCGATGAAAGAGGTACTCTTCAAGAATTCATTTTGCGCACGGTTGGCGCGGGTCTAAGGGGCGCGATGCGGCCCGCGATTTACAGTAATTTAATTTTACTGACATGGTCACTGGTACTGTTCGCGGAAGGGACGGAAGCCGCGGCGCGGGTAAAATAGTAGTTCGGGTCCTCACATCGGTATAATTCCAGCCCCGCAAAAAAGCGAATAGGGTCTACAGCTCAAGTTGAGGTCGACTTGAACATCAATTGTATTCTCCAGCGATGCAGAAATAGGTAGGTTTCTTCAGGCTAGAACACACCGAGGCTGAAGGACCGAGATCCAGACGTGCGAATACCCGCCGTTCAAATTGTGGCGGCCGTAAATACTTTTGGGTGAGTCCATGCGGCCATGGGAGATAACAACGGACGTAGTTCTACTAGCGTGATCCAGTCTGGGCGGAGGTACGTACGATAACGGATATAAAACAAATGGGCGCGTCCCCTGACTTCCAACAAACGATCTCCGTCGAAACAGCGCACCTCGCAACCACAGTTGAGTCTGACAACTGATAAGCCGCCCTGTTGGATGATTGACAGATAGTTGCATCGGTCCGAATATAAGTATCTCAGGTGCTACACCATCTCGAATACACGCCGTAGATACGCAGACGATGATCCTGTCACCGCAAATGTGTATAATAAACTGAATTATTCCCTGGAGGGTGCGAAGTGCACACATTTCCAGATCTCGTTATCGTCGGCCCTTGCGGTCGTTCGAGCTGCCGATCACATTGGATGTGAATAACACTTGTTGCGGTATCCCGAAGAACGCCATAATACCGTTCGGTGTCTTGTATGCCAATTTATATCACTCCGCGCTGGCTGCTATTATTTATCGTAATTATTCCTACCTGCCGTGAACGGCCCGGGGACTCCTGGGTATCAACGTCAGCTTTTGGTGCTGAAGGGTATCTCGGGGGCGGTATACGGATTTCAACGTTCCTTGTCCCTGATATCTCGTAGCTGCATAGCCCCCTATTGCCTAGCAGTGAGCAGCAAGTGATATGATTGCGTTATTATTTATTTGACGAGATTAATGTCGTCCTTTGTGCGGACCCATCGGTGGATGACATCCGTCTTGCTTGGCTGTGCACTAAGATACTAGTAATTCGAGATATTCGCCGACCGCAGAGAAAATAATTAACGGCTTTGCTGGTACACGAAATCCCGCGCGGTGGCCCAATGTGATCGGAGCACCCAACTGGGACGCGCAACTGCTCCCGCCCCAACGTGACCGTGTCCCATTCACCCACGTCAAAAAATCGGCTGGGCAATCTCCTTCCACGACAATATCCGACTCCGACATACCGCCTGTCTGTTCCTATCATGGACCTATCTGTCCATCTACCTCCATCCACGTCAATCGATTTTTAGAGGCTTTACCGTTTACGAAAGCTTTGCACGCGCCGACACGCCACCGGCAGAAGTCTCGAAGCCTGCCTGCCAGCCTCCTTGATGCAGGAGACTGCCGAACACGGGCTGTACCCCGGGCGGCTCTAATAGTCTGAGTATATACGACGCACGGCTAGTACAAGTCGCGCGAGCGCTGTTCTGCGCCTTTCCACTCTTTCTTCTCAGTTCTCGGGGAGCCTACCCATAGACTTGAAGGGATCATGTCGACTCCGTACACCTCGTACACGAGTACCACCTTCGGGGGCTCTTTCTCTCCTCCTCCTCCGACTTCGGGATCGCACCAGCACAGTACTACTGTCAGCAGTACTACTGTTAGCGGCAACACTACGACGCACCACAGCTCGAGCAGCTATAGCTCCTCTGCGCCGCGGATCCCCTCGCAGCTTGGTGTCGCGCAGGCGTGGGACGCAGCGTCCAGCGCGAGCGAGGGCGACTCTGTGCGCGAGGTCGAGCGGATCGATAACGACGAGGGGACCATGCAGATGCGTGTGCGGCATGCGGTGTACCAGCACCAACGCCCGACGTACCACCAGCAGCAAGCGACGTACCACCAGCAGCAAGTGGCGCACCGGCCCCACCAGGCGGAGGTCGGCGTGACGATCCTGACGAACGACTACGACGAGGTCGATGCGCTGCTGCATTCCATTTGTGGGTCTTTTCTTTCTTGCGTTCCCGGTTAACAACACACTGACCTTCGTTCCTTTTTTTTTTTTCCAGATGAGAAGACCCAGCAAGACGCCTGGTTCGCCCCCGCGCCGGGCGCCATAGCCGACGCCTCCCTCGGCGGCGTCGCCCTCCGCGTCTCTGCGGCTACGCGTGCCGGGGCGTTCGCTGCTCCCGCCTCTACCTCCTCGTCTACTACCTCGGCCAGTTCTACTACTTCTGCTTCTGGAGACGCTTCGACCCCCCGAGACTCCACTTTCGGAGATATTTCTACTTCTATGCCTCCCCCACCGGAGACCACGCCGTCTGCAAGCACCGCAGGTACGTTTCCCACCCATCTCCAGGACTACGACCCCGACTGACTGGCTGCTGCGACACAGCCTTGGGTGCATCTACCAGTACAAACGCCAATGCAAGTAGCGAGTTCCGCGTGTTCCCGTACAACGCGCCACACCTCGTCCCGTTCGAGGCGGCCGTGCGCGCGCTCAATCCCGCGGGCGCGGTCCTGGTGAGGAATGCGGCGGTGACTGCTGCGGTGGGGAAGGTGTGAGTGTTAATTTCTGTTCGTGGGGGCTTGGGTTTTTCTCTTTTGGAAGGGGGGACGTACCTGCAAGCGGCGCGAGAGGAGGGCGTATGAGTCCTGCGGGCCTTTTCT
>JARJCQ010000166.1:0-83473 GCA_029281465.1 Mycena epipterygia | reverse complement strand
TCCTGCTCGTCGTACATCTTCAAAACCGCCTCCCTTTCCTCGCCCGTCTCCGCCTCCCACATTTCACAGGCTACCTTCCGCTTCACACTCATCCCCACTGACCGCGCCTTGTTATCCATCTTGACCCGCGCTTCGGTCTCTCTGCGCACCTTCCCCTTCGCCCGACCCCCCGCGTTCGAATTGGTGTCGCTGGTGGCGTCGCTGTCACTGTCCGAGTCGTCGTCGCTGCTGCTGCTGGTGTCGCTGTCGCTGTTGTCGCTGGCATTGCCGTCGTCATCAGCGGGCCCTTTTTTTTTGGCCATCTTGCGCAACGCTGCTTGGACCGCGGCTTCAAATCGGGCCTTGTTACGCTTCTGCCAGATCTCGACGTGTTGCCATCTACTACGCGACTTCTTGTCGAGTCCGTTGAATAGCTGCGCTGCCAGTTTGCCGGAGGTGTCCCGCCGCCGTCCACGCCGTCCTGCGTTTTTTTCATTTTCTGATTCCTGTTGTTGAACCAGGCGTGCAGTTGCTTTGAATGAACATGTAAGTACACCACATTAGGCAGCCCTAATTTTTTTTTTGCTTACCTTCTTCCGCTTCGTTGTAGATTTACCCAGCGCTATCGTATCCTCGGGGGACATCATTAGCTCTCCGTCTGGGTCTTCCGGGTTGGGGATCATCTCGATGTGCAGCTCGTCCTCTTCAGGCCAAACTTTAAACCAGTCAGCCTCCATTTTCCACCCAAAATTTTGGGAGTGTCCCGCGTCGCTGCTTGACCAGAAGTCTGGCATACCGCTCCTCCAACCAAGCGGTTTGCTCAGTGTCCATCTTCGACTTTCGTCCGCGGATTTTCTTCCTTCTTCCGGCGCAGGCGAGCCATCCTGTGAGCAAGACGAGGGGCGCAAGCGGTTGAGGAACAAATCAGTCGTTGAGGAACAAAATATATTTGCCAATTATCCGGTATCTGCTATCTATTTTTCTTTGGCGCGCGATATCTCATTATTCACACTTAAACTCGTCCCCTTTAAGGTTTCAGGCCCTCAACTTTGCACAATCACGATCCCATCTCGATGGAGCACAACCGCGTTAAGCCAACAGATAAGCGGTTTCAAATCTTTCCATATCATTGTTCCACCATAATCTGATCTCAGCCCCTCATGACTACTCGGGCGCGCGCACACCTAATATTATAAAGCTCGTGTCCGTCAACACATCTCAGGAAACCCCACGATAACCCATGGCCAACCTTGCTCCCCCCCACCAACGCCCCCAGCCCTACCGAAGAGCTGGCGGCCTTGGTGGCTCTTGTCGCCAAGCTCGCCTCTGCATCGGCGGCAGCTGCTCGTGCTGCTGCTGAAGCCAATCGTCTCGCCGCCGAGGTCGACGGTGAGTTCCCGCCCATCCTCCTCCTTATATCCATACTTATCTCGTTTCAGCCAAGCTGTCGCTCGCGTTGGGACTCGCCAACACCAGCAGCATCACCTGGATCCGTGCTGTCGCCATCTCGCCCAACGCCCTTGAGGCCACATTTCCTGCAGGCAGCGGGGAGACGTGGTATGTGGTGATCAGAGGTCGCAACCCAGGCCTGTATCGCACCGCGTACGTCCTTCGCTCTTTTTTTTCCTGCTCTATCACCCTGACACACCATTCAGCGACGACGCCAACACCGAGACGAACGGCGTGCCGAACCAGTACCGGCAGAAGAAGACCAGTCGTCGTGAGGCCTTGGCGTTTTATCGTGAACATTTCGACATCGCCGCTGCTGCCGATCTGTCCGGCATCCCCCGCCCCAGCCTAACGCTTCCGCCGCCACCCTAGGCGTGCAGAAGTGGCTCGCTGTCCCCGCTGGTTCTGTGTAGTCTGTACATGCTGTAGTCGTTGCTCCCAATTAACCTCTGTCGTCCACGTCCTATTTCTGAGTGCATCGCGCATGGATCCCTCATGTCGTTCACAATTTATGATATTCAAATTGAAATAAACGACGTAGAAAAATTATCATTCAAGCAACACCTATCTAGTCGACTGCAGCTTATCGTACAAGCTGGGCATTCGCCCCTGCGGCTCGGGACTTGGACTCCCACATGTCGACTCGCGACGCGTGCTCCTACATGCAGGACTCGGACTCCTACATGTCGGAGTGGCAAGTCTCAGGCGGCCGCGCATAGCCCTAGGCCGGGTTAGCGATGGGCCGGAGCGAATGATATCGATATGAGCACCCGAGATATCGGGCGGAGATATCCTAATTCTAACTCAGCCAGGGAAACCGCGTGTAGCAGAATGGCTCACACATGAGCACCCAAGATATCGGGCGAAAATCTCCAACTCTGAATCAGTCAGGGAAATGGCATGTAGCTGGATGGCTTACCGAGGCGCGCTCGCAGTCTCCTCCTCTGAGTCTGCTGCGTCGCCTCCCAGCTCCTCCATTTCTTGCCCGTGGAGATATCCCCTATGTAGAATTGGAGATATCATCATATTTAGATAGAACTCACTTACGCCCAGTCGTCCGAGATCTCGGATAATGATCTAAAAGCTCAAATGAAATTGGGGCAAGGACGTCCATCGAAGATGGCTCACCGACCCACCCTCTCCTCGTCCTCGGACTCTGACGAGTCCTCCTCGAGTGGTTGCCCCTGCCGTTTGAGATATGCACTATGTAGCATTCAGAAATATGATCAACTTTTAACATGGACATAACTTACGCCCAGTCTGCGTTCAGTCGCGCTTGAATCTCCGGGGGCAGTCCAGGGCTCTCCTCTCTATCCGCTCTTTGCCGAATTCGTCAAAAGAGAAGGCACCAAAGAAAAAGCGACGCACCTAAAGCAAATCTTATCCCAGTGGCCCTCCTGTTTTCTTCGGGCGATGTTGGCCCCTCATCCAAATCGTCGCACTCTGACCCGGGCCATTTCTGGGAGTGCGAGCCCAATTTGCGGGCCAGCATCCGGCCCAGCACCGTTGACGCCTCGACTTCCGCGCTCGCCAAGCTCGGTCGGCGCCGTTTCGCTTGAATTGCAGCCCTTGCCGTTTCTTCTGCTCAGTCTGTCATCACTCATGTGGAATGTACTTACCGTTTTTTTCCTTTTTCCGCCATCTGTTTCCGCCGCTTTGCTCGAATTGCATCTGCGCTGTAGTTTTAAACGAAAATCAGCGTCCCTCTCGACACGTTGAAGGGTAGGGCAGACTTCTTAGCGTTAGTGCAAGGCAGACGCCTCCCTCTGCTGTTCTTTCTCTGTTCTGAAGCTTTCTTCTTCGGACTGTAGCGATACAATGAGTGGACTATTCATTTCAAGATGAAAGCTCTCACCGCGGTTTGTCTTCGGTATCGAAAACACGATGGTTCGACGGCTGGCGGTGTTTGACCATATTGGCAGATGCCAAGATCAAATGGTGTTGGTATTTATTTACGCGTCGTTGATCGTTGTTTACGCGTCCTCCACCAACTCACAGGGATCTTGAATTAGCTCGTCTATGTATGCCGCTTAAATGTGCAATTATAGATTCGCACCGTTGCCATTATTTACATTTTCCTGCCACTATTGTTGACGAGTCCAACCAAAAAGGGAAATGTTCCTCAACACGCACCCGAGGACCAGAAAAATGATGTTGGCCGTTCACACTTTGCACTAATTGTCTTATCTTTTGCATGAGGTTAAATGCTATATCCTCTCAAGTCCCTCACTTGTTTTTGGAGAAGGAATCAATCAGCGTAGCCGGAAAGATGGTGTTCCTCAACACCTGAACATTCATGTTCCTCAACACGACCAGATAAATGATGTTGGCTGTTCACACTTTGCACTAATCTGCCTTTTCCTTTGCATGGGGTTAAATTATATATCCTTTCAAGTCCCTCACTTGTTTCTGGAGAAGGAATCAATCAGCGTAGCCGTGTTCCTCAACACCTGAACATTCATATATCTCTCCCATTGCCTCAAGCATGCGAGTTACGGCTAGCAGATGATTGGAGTCCTTCATATTCATCTGAGAAAGTCTGTGCTCTGCCTTGGAGCGAGAGGTTCGCCGCTAGACTAGGTGCGTGCACGAGGGTGTTCCTCAACACAGGTAAAAATTACTCCGATACAGCTATCCTGTGCCACATACGGCTGGTATGAAAACGTGAATGGTTCGTGCATTGAAAAGAAAAATACTCAGCTGGAAGACCCATACAGCAAGAAAAAAAAAACTAACGCGATACACTTGGTCGAAAGCACTCTAGCTCTAGCCTTGATTGTACTGCCCACCACATAAACATTCGAACACGAAGTTCTCAAACTTTTATCCTTTGCCTCCCATGGGGACCGGCATTAAAACATATTCTGTCTCTTCAGAATCGGCCAAGACGCGTGGCGGCTCATGCACAACGCGCTTTAGTGTGTTCCTAAACACGCGAACACGCAGAGCGAGGGTGTTCCTCAACACAGGTCAAAATGAATTCGATACAGGAGTCTTGTGCCACATACCGCCGGTATTAAAACGAGAATGGTTCGTGCATTGAAAATAAAAATATTCAGTTGCAAGATCCATCAAGAAACAAAGAAAAATTTGAAACAATAGACTTTGTGAAAAACACTCCCGCCTTGACCTTACCCGCCCAACACATAAACATTTGAGCAGGAAGTTGTAAAACTTTTGTCCCGTACCTCCCATGGGAACAGCATTAAAACATCTTCTGTCTCTTCAGAATAGGCTAAGACGCGTCGTGGCTCATGCATGACGCGCTTTAGTGTGTTCCTAAACACGCGAACACGCACATCTGTCACGGTGTCACACGTGTCACCGAGCGTAATCTTCATTTCTTCCTTGACCTCACACCACCACGACGACTTTTTTCGGCATTTTTTTCAGGTGAGTTATCCTTCACACATGTTTCATACTCTCTATGCCTTTCTTCCTCCATCTGGGGCCCCCTCGACGTCTCCGATGAGTCTGACCATAGAAGCTATGGAGACGCCGGGGGTTGCCACTCGTGCGAGGTGGCAAAATTTCCATCTACGAACCACGCGTTGAGCCCGACCATGGGTGCTATCTTGGCTCCCTGATGGCTTTCCTTTCGCGCTTTATCAACCTCTGAAGTCATTGCATGTACTCACAGCTTTGTAGATTCAGCGCGCCTCCCGTTCTCATGTCTCGCCGCACCCGGCGCGGGACACAATTCTCCCCTTTCGAGGGCTTTGCGGCCCCAAACCCGCCGAACTTTGCCATACCCGGCTTTCAAGTCCACCAGACCGATGTTACCCTCGAGGCCCTACTCGCCAATGCAGAGGATGCCGCACAGGCTCGCGCGGACACAGAGCTCGGGCTTGATGACGAAAGTGACTGGGAGGACGTTTATTCCCGTTCACCATCGCCAATGTCCTCGGTCTCCACCGACAATGCGTCCCGCCCTGCCAGCCCCGTGTCAACAACCCCTACATCCGTCGCTGGATTGGACGACTTACCGGATGCCGACATGCCCGCGCTCCTTGACTCACCAGCTCAACGGCGAGCTGCGCGCAACGTGTTATACCAGCACCGACGCCGCCAAGAAAGGCGTCAGAAACTGGCGTCCTCGCCATTTACTCGTGCAGCGCACCCAAAACACCTACCTACGCATCGCATGCTCCCCCCCAAGACCTCATCCTTCGACGAGGCAGATCTTTCCACCTCTGCAGGGGGGCATTGGCTTGGACCGAAGCCTGGCACGTCGAAGAAGAAGGGGAAGAAGGGGAAAGGGAGGAAGGCCAAAGACGCCGGGACCTCGCGAGCGCCACGTCTTCGCGAACTCGCAGAGTTGGTTGATGAGATGGGGTACGAGTATGTGCCATGGGACGGAAAGTGAGTCGCCATATAGTCTTCATCCACCCTTATCTCAACCCTTCTTTTAGAAACCCCCTCCTGATTCTGGATCGCCAGGGCCGTATTATTTGCGCGTTCATCGGCACGCCGGAGGACCCCGAATGGCCCAACGTCGTGGCGCAGGCCGTTGAAGCCATGAAGGAGGCGCGGGAGCAGGGGTTGGCTGAGGGTGCATTTTCTGCGGGTGATCTCAATCACCGTCGCGGTTCTTTTTGGTCGGTGACCGGCGGTGTGTCCCACGGAGGAGGTCAAAAGGTGGTCTCGTAAAATATAATGTCCTAGCAGCACACAATTGACTTGGTTTGTTTTCCTTCAAAGCGTCCGGGAAATCTGGTCCTTCCACGTCGCCAACGTCGCATCCTCCTTAAATTACGAAGGAACAAATCTGTCCGGCGGATTTGTGGTCTTCAGTCGAGTGAGTGGCACAGCCACAGCTGATTTCCTTTTTGAGCCACGGATGTCGAGTAACGACTGATCTCTCCCACAGGTGGATTTCGGACATTTGGCCCAAAGATGTTCAAGGAATACGTTACTACACTCATGGCGTTGTTCGACAAGCGGCCCGGGTTGGAGCACAACTTCACCAATTCCATCTTCCCGGTGGTGACTTTCAATCTCGGACCCGAATCTGTTACCTACGAACATCTGGACTATCACAACAACGCACTCGGCTGGTGTGGGATCACCAGTGGCGGTCAATTTGATCCCAAGAGAAGCGCCCTCCTGTACCTGAAACAACTGAAACTCGTTGTCGAATTCCCGTCGGCCTCATCCACGCTGATACCATCAGCCGTGATTGACCACGGCAACACTCCTCTGACGGCCGGAGAATCTCGATATTCGATCACCCAATATGCATCTGGCGGGCTTTTCCGTTGGGTCAAGTATGGCTTCAAAACCGCAAAACAATTGCTCGCAGAGAGGGATGGTCGCCAGCTGAAAGCAGCGTTGGACGGTCCTCCGGGACAACGGTTGAGGGCGGGTTTGGAGTTGTTTTCGAAGGTGGATGAATTAACTGCCGACCACGCCGCATCGTTTGGCCGGTGAATATATGTTTTATCGTTGTCTGAAATCAAATTTCTTTTGGGCCTGGATCTTCCTTTTGTGTGATGATACGGACTCGTTGCGACCTCAATCATCAAGTCGAGCGAAAACTGGCCATGGATTGTCTCGCCGCCGCTGGTGAAGAAGAGACGAAGGAAATGCGCAGGATTCGCCTGACGCGAGTGGGTGGGTGGTTTTTATTATATGTTCACTTGATATTTTCATTCAATGCTCCATAGACGAGCTGCAGAGGATGCGAGATGCGCGCCCGAAGCGCCCATCCCCCGCAAAGCTCACCTCTCTCGGGGGGGTGTCGCCTTCCGCCCCAAATTCCCCCCCCCATCGCGTATCAATCAGGGCGTCGCACCGGTGTTGCGCCAGAAGAAACTACAACGGCACAGGTGAGCCTCCGATTCTGCTCGCCGCTCCTCTCATAAATTCCCCTTCTCATACATTCCTCAGCAACAGCGACGAGGAGGCGGCAATAGCTATGCTCGCGCAAGACATGCTGGACAATTTCAGAGCGACGGGAGTGGATCCTTTCGACGCCGTGAAATCCCAGGTCGATGATTTGTCGGGGGAAGACGAATACGACCCCAGAAGCACCTTGGCTTACTGCCCCCGCACCAGGATCGACAGACGTTACGCGAACGCACTATGTATGGTCGCGGCGGCCATTGGGTGCCTGGAGCAAGAGGCGAAGGAAGAGGCCATCGCGGCTAGGCGAAAGGCGAATGCACTGCGGTACATGGTGTGGCCGCACGCACGATTGATGATGCAAAAGGTGGCTTCTCAAATCGTCCAGGTCGGTGCCACAAAGCGGGGCATGGAGAGGGCGGAAGTGGGACCGGCGCCTGTCGGGTTTGCCTACGTCCAAGTTGGGTGAGTGCTCCGACCATCTGTGACGCATGCCCTAAAAGAATCGTTCTAGCGACGGGGTGTATTTGCTTCGAGAGGACGGCGATGGGCCTGCGGTCTACATTGGGGAGGCTCACACCGTTGTAATTCGCACCAGACATTGAAATTAATTTACTATATTCATTGGCTATTTAATATCTTTTTACTTGTAATACTCTTGTCTCCTACCACCATGAGCAACGCGCCATCCAACACAGCCGAAAAATCTGAGACGGCCCCAAATCCCCCAGCCCAGTATGTCTTAAGTTGACGATCCCGCAACCGGGCTGATACTTGCTGCAGGAACCTGTCTGCTACAATGAACGACCTGGCGCATACGAGGAGCTGCAACGCGTTTTTGGCAATAGACACTAATTTTCGGCTCAAGAACCGACACCACGGCGAATCCGTGGAACGCGGCTGGCCCATGGTGGGCTCCTCAGCCTCCACGAACGGCGAAGCCCCCGAGCGCGCTTGGGCGACGTTGGCCCCGATGAGCACACACCCTGAGATGGGCCCGGGGACACGGCGCGACATTCTGGACGATCAGGGGGAGACGCGCTTCAAACATGATGTGGAAATCAAAGATGGGGAAATCAAAGACGCGTAAATCAAGGATAGGAAAATCACGACGGCGTAGATAGTAGAAAGTGTAACCATTCTTATATTCATTTAGTTAAAGAGTCAAGAGCCATATGGTAAACGAGGGGATGCGGACCAAATGAAAAAAAAAGACGTACTCAGAAAAATGGGCAAAAATGGGTCCCGGTACGTGCCCGCCGCGCGCCGCACGCGTATATTCACCTCGTCGATCTGGCGGCTCCTACGGATTCTCTGTGTCATTGGCGGATATATGGGCGTTATCGACATGGAAATGCGGATAGGAGGTGAGGAAATCTATCAGTGACGATCATATGTTACGTCACGAGCCGGCGCGGACTCCGAACCTTTTATCCCCGACGAACCTTGTCGCTAACCACGCATGATGCCTGCCGAGCCTGTTCTCCGTACGTTTCTTTTGCTCATCCTCGTCTCTTTAATAATGTTTCCCGCTAGATTACGACTTGCAGAAGGGCGAGTGCTATTCTCATCCCGCCCTGATGTATAACAACCATTACCTTCCCGTGCTTTTTTCAAATCTGTGCGTCCACAATATTCTACGGCGAGCCAGCCTTGAATGACATCTCATCCAGCGACGACGCGGCCGGGATCGAATATAGTACCACATTTGACGAAATTCCAGCCCTGCAGACGTACCATGAGTCGCACTTGGCCGTGCACACTCACTATTCTCGTGACTGCGCTGTGTGTTTTCCTGCGAGGATCTGGGCGAAGCTGTGAAGCATTGATATTGGTACATAATAACTACGAACTTTAGTCTTGCACCTCAATGCTATCAATTCGAGCTATCAATTCACAAAGTCTACATATTCCCCCTCCTTGCGCGAATAATCGCGCCACGGCAGTAAGACGTCTCGAATACCCTGGCGGTCTGCCCATTCATTCTCGCGCTTCTCATCGAGATCCATGGCGCGCCGGTCGGGCTCCCGCATCGCGTCCCTAGCGTGCGACAGAAAGTAGAGCCATTGCGGGCTTTCCATCCAGCTCTGGCTCGCACCGCTGTGTTCCTCCTCCGCCGTGTTGGCCACCGCAGGCTCATTAGAAAGCAGCGCTTCGCTGGGGTCCCTGGGGCGGATTAAACCAAATGATTGAGCTATTTGGCAACACTTACTTGTGGTCCCAATACACGCCGTCCGCCAACTCTGCGAAAGCGGCGACCCAGGTGTCGTTCTCTGGGCTGTCGAAATACGCCGCAAGGCGTTCCGCGGTTTCAGTGGCGACTGGCTTCAACTGAGCGCGAACGCGGCGCCACGAGCGCTCCCGGGTTGGTATGGGCGGCACAATTGGAATGGTGGTGGGACGCGGCGGCTCGCCAGCGACTGCTGAATGTAAGTGGGACTTGAGCTCCGCTGAAGCAGTACCTCGACGTACCTGGCGCCTTGCGCTTCTTGCGTATGCGAATCCCGAGGGCGTGTTTGGCCGGCATAGAGGTGAAGGCGGTGGTGCGCACTGCGAAGTAACGAAATCAAATGTGAACAAAAGAAAATGATGATCACTCACCGAATGCTTGGATATTTCCGGCATGGAGGTATGAAGGCGGTGGTGTGCATTGTGAAATTACAAAATCAAGTGCCAGAACAAGAAAATGATGATCACTCACCGAATGCTTTATTTCCCCTGATTCCGCCAGGATCTTGCTGCTGCTCAAAACAAACGCCTGCCCTCCCTCCCTCAAAAGAAAATGGAAGAAGAGTCGATAAACTCACCAGAGCGGGATAGGATTGTCAGGTGCGCGGACATCCTGCTCGTTTGGTGGATAACTGAAACGGATTAAAGATTGCGTGAGGAAGCGGAGCTGATGGCTCACGACAAGCAGCGCGTGGAACGCCGGATGGCGGAATTGAGTACAGATTGCGACCGGCTGATTGTTCAGCGTGGCCGATGGGCCATAGATCTGGGAATGCACGCCCAGGGGTCAGCACAACACAGGCGGGCGAGGAGGTGCATCGAGGCGCTCGACGAGGTCATCCGGCGGATTTGTACCATGTTGGCTTTCCATTCGCCTGGTACCGACACGTTTTTGTGCGAGTGAGTCGTAATTTCACTACAGTACCCGGACGATCTGACCCCGATAGGCATGGTTTTGAATTTCAGATGTGCTTACACGCCAACTGTCCATATGCGGATGAGAGATTGTAATAAAGATGTCGTGTAGTGCGCACCTGGTGCTTTACATAGAACCACATGGCTGAAAGCGTACCCACTACCAAAATTAATGACGAGGAGGAGGGTGGCCAGGAGGAATGCGAGCTGAAGGAACGCGAGCTGAAACGCGGTAAGTTCGCGATAATCTGGCGATAAGCACTCACTGAGATCCCTTTAGAAGTGTTGCGGGTGGGAGAACAGGGTCCCATTAGCAACGCTGCGCGCGCATGGCTGATGCGTAGTCGGGGCCCGGTGCAAATAGCCGAGGGACCAGTCTTGTTGGATTTGGTGACTGAGGAGGAGCGCAAAGCACGTGTGGAGGTCATTGTTCAGCTACGAGCGAGGGCGTTGGAGAAGGAGGCGAAATTGCGGATGGCGAGAGCGGAGCGACGAACGGCAGAGAGCGTGGTGTAGTGGTGGAGTACGATTGACAGGATCTGTCACTTCGTGGGAATTGCAAACTGATGTGCTTACCACGCACGACGGGCGGGGATGTATTAATAAGGGAAACGAAATCTAACGAGTCCATAAGTAGTGAAATATTGGCCTCATAACACATGTACAATGGTCTTCCATCCTTATCCAGAGATGTTTTTTATTACAAAACCTTTCATAAAATGCGACTATCAGGATTCAGTAACATATATTGATCGTGGATCATACACTTCAAAACTATCAGACGAGATCAGACCAAGCTTTTCACTATCAGTAACGTATATTGATCGTGGATCGCACAACATGGAGCTATCGGACGTGACAAGTAAGTATGGAAACAAGTCCACGCGACGACTGTGCTACTGTGGGATGTGGTGCTGGTCGCATGCGCTGAGATTCATTTGGACTGGCCTAGACTGGATATCACGGAAGTCGTCCCAAGAGATGCACCTGTCGAACGTGTGAACGACAAGTTCTTGGAGACGAGGGGCGCGACAGTGAGCGCGAAATGCTCCACAAATGGTCACCGCGGCGCGTTTGGAGAGGGTCGTGACGAAGATGACGGTGTCGAGCTGTTCAATGCCCGTAAGTCGTTCCGCGAGGGTGTTCATCAGACCAGGGAATCGAGGCTAAATAGAAGTCAGTCGAGAATACGAGATTGAACAAAAAGAACTCACAGAGGCATTGCGTTTGCCCCAGGTGGCATCCTGCAGCAATATAAGCTCCTCAAGTTCGGGGAAATACCGAGGAGCGTCAGGATCGTCGAGGAACTGGTACCCCATCATTTCTAGCACCCTTAGGCCGCAAGTGCTGAGGAGGACGTTGTTGAGGGGGAGGGACGGCTTCCTGAGTGCATCGTCTGGCAGGTAGCGCATTCGGAGATGGCGAATCGGCCGACCATTGATGAGGCGGGGGATCTCGTGCGGCAGTGCCTCGAGGTGGCGCAGCTTGGGCAAAAAGGTCGAGAAGAGGGCGTAATTATTAAATGTGCTTTTGAGCGAAAGGGAGCGGATGGTGGGTTGGCATGTAAGGAAGCGGTAGAGGGTGTCACAGATGGGGAAAGCGTAGGTGAACACGTGCAGTTCGCCAACGAAGCTGAGCAGGAGGGCGGGTTCCACGCGGCATCGAACAAAGAAGTAGCGAAGAGACGCCATGAGCTGGAGTGCACGTAGGAAGTGGGGGCCAGCATGGATCTCGCTGGGACGCCCTTCCATCAAATCAAGGAGGCGGATCTGGGCAATTATGAGCGAAATAAAGAGGTAGAAAATCATATTGGACGCACCTTGCGGGCTATGCCTCCCTCTTCATCCTCCGCCAAGGTGCGAAATAGTAGCTGCGCACGCCGAAAGCTAATGCCAATTTCACGGTAGAGTTGTTCGCGCACGAGACACGCGCTGTTGTAGGAAGCGAGGGCGAAGACGGGTAGATCTGAGCGTCGACAGTGGCTCAAGATCTCTTTTTGGATCTCCTTGGGGAAGACACAAGTAGAAAGGAGGTCGGAAGGAAAAGAGGAACCGTCGTCGGTAGTGGAAGGTGAATTAGAAAGCGACATGGTATAGTGGAAGCAAAAAGAGAATGAAAGGAAGCAGAAAATAAATGTAAATGAAAGTGGCCGGGGCGCAGGCTGCGCATGACGTGCCTGATTTTATCAATTCAATCACTGATAGGGTAGATGTGGCGGTGCCGGAATCTCGGGTGCAGTCGGTTGACCGGACAGACGATCCGAACTTTGCCCAACTTCACCTCCTCCTCTGCACGCGGCACCGGATCTCGTCCCTCTCAGCCAGCTGCGCGGTCGTGGCTGCAGCTCTCATCGACAACCATGCAGGCACGACTACGCAAGAAGGCTGTTACAACGGCTTTCGTCGACAGCGGGAGTGATAGCGGGAGTGGCGGGGAGGGGGAGCTTCGTGCCAGAATGGAGCCCATGCGGCACGACAGTACCTTCCTGGGGGGCGGTCGAACTCGCCACAAATCACGCTACGTCGACGTTCTAGGCTCGCCAAGCAAACGCCCAGAACACCAGCACGAAGAGCACGACGACCTGCTCTTCCCAGATGTGGCGCCAGAGCCGACTTGGCCTGGCCCGGGCGGCGACGACTTTACGGCGGAGTTTTTCGAGTTCGACGATGGGCACCCTGTGGACAAGGGTCCAAGAGACGCGCGCGCCTCGGTGAGTCTTTTTTTAATATATCAAATTGCATCTCATAAGTTTCGGTGTCCAAAGGATAGGCCCCTGAACATCTGGGCGGAGGAGGACCTTGAGTACTTCGTGGACGAAGCCTTGCGCGACGAAGGACGAGGCGACTACCGTGACCAGATTCGGTGTTCAGAATGCCACCGGCCTGGAACACAGCAACATCGTTGCGACGATTGCCTCACTCGGGCGCTGTTTTGCACAGAGTGCACTGTTCGCCTCCACCGCGACAATCCATTTCATATCATCCGGGTATGTGTTTATTGTAACAAATGGCACCCGCATTAACAAACGATAGACTTGGACTGGCTCCACTTCTGTTCGTACCTCCTTACACGCACTGGGTCTGCGAGTGCAGCTCGGCCACAAACGTGGTGCGGTGTGTCCGGGGACCGCCGCGAAGGCTGCCGGGAGATCGCTTGAGGAAGAAGCCAAGGCCAAGGCGGAAACGTTTTGCATCGTGGACAACAACTCCATCCACGAAGTGGGTATCGACTTTTGCACTTGTGGACAAGAAACATCTCGCACAAGGCAGCTACTCCGCGCTCGTCTGTTCCCGGCGACGACGGTGCGGCCGCGATCGGCTGCAACGTTTCGGGTGCTCCGCAAATTCCACAAGATGTCGTTCGAGACGAAATGCTCCGCTTACGAATTTTACAATGCGCTGGCCCGCGAGACGGATAACACTGGCAATTTCCAGCCTCGGGTACGTCGAGGTCATCGCTGAAAACGGTCATGGAGGCTGATGGGATTGTAGGATCGATACAGCGAATTTCTCCGTATGACGAGGGAGTGGAGGCATCTTCAGATGCTGAAACGCTCGGGGCGTGGCCACATGTCGGGGGGGACGAGAAATATCGAGGCTGGCGCGTGCGCGGTGCTTTGCCCGGCTTGTCCACAGCCGGGGAAGAACTTACCGCTGGGTGGGGCGTGGAGGTTGGCGCCAACAGCACGGCGATTTCTCTATGCGCTGTTCGTCGCTATCGACGCCAATTTTCGTATGAAGCGCAAGTTGGTGTCGTCGGAGGAGATGGATCCAGGCCTGAACCAGGGGTCGGCGTTTTTCAGCGAAGTGAAGGCGTACATGGAGCACGTGGGCAAGCATTGGGACATGGAACAGGAGGTGAGCGTTTTGTTATTATTCTGCATTCTGAGGTTGAGCCCTTCATAGAAGAGTAGATGCGTATCTCACGACGCGGTGAATCAGCCCGATCGGGAAGCAAGGGGCACAGCGTCATCTGGAATAGGTACGGTCGATTGTGCGCGACACAATATGAAGCGCGCGAACGGTGTAGGCGACCTGCAGAAGGGGGAAAGGTACGTTGTGTTTGAAAGGATCTATTGCACGCTGCTAACGACAACGATAGGTATATTAATATGGACTATATGTTGTGGATGAGTCTGGCCGGGTACGACGACCTGGTCCAGCTTAAGGTATCCTACGATATTGTCTGCCAATGGCACGTGAATATATGGCGTCGCCTCGTCAAATATAAGCCCGAGCTGGTCAATCGTGCGGGGACGCGGTCCTACGTCTGGCTGATCCCCAAATTCCATCTCCCGGCTCACATTGAAGCCTGCAACATCCTCTATTCCTTCAATCTCACGCCGTACGTTGGCCAGACGGATGGCGAAGCGCCTGAACGTGGATGGGCGAACGCGAATCCCCTCGCGGCGAGTACGAAGGAGATGGGGCCGGGGGCTCGGCGAGACACGCTTGATGACCACTTCAACGATTGGAACTATAAGAAAATCGTGGCGTTGGGGCGGGTGATGCTGGAACGGATCCAGAAGGCGGTCGGGGAGATGGTGGACAAGCAGCAGGAACTCGCCGAGACTGAGGCGTCGCTTTCGCGGGAGACGGTGGGGCCTTGGACGGCCGCGATGGAGCTTTGGGAATTGGATCCCAAGAACCCGAACCCCTTCAATGTGGCGGAGAAGCACGCCAGCTTGGAGGCGATACGTGGGCGAATCGCTGAGGAGACGAAGGACGCCAAGGAGGGGGACGCCGAGGACGACGTGAGAGGGGATCTCCACGCGTCGGAGATGATCACAATGGGAATGCAGTTGGAGCAGGAGCAGCGTCTGGTCGCGGCCGACACCGCCGCTCTCAAGAATCACGCGACGGACGGGCAGAAGACGACGATGCTGGAGCGGGGTAACAAGCTCCGACGCAAGATTGCCAGCTGGACGAAGATGCAGACCGAGTTTCAGCCGAGTGTGGCTACTCTTCGCGCGAGCGCTGACCAGGCTCGGGCAGCTGCGGCGAGGAGTCAGCCCACGGCTGGGGTCCCAGTTCACGCCCTGGAGCTTTGGCTACCGTCGAAGCAGACGAGGACGCCGGGGGTGAAGCCGAAGGCAAGCCACGCCCGGTACGAGTTCGACATGCGGGAAGGACAGGCGCACAAGGCACTGGAGGAGATCAGGAGCCTACTGCTCGTCCGCACCTACCAGTACAAGACGAAGGATCGACATATTTATGGGGTGGCGGCACAGACGCGAGCGAGGACGACCATCGAGGTGCTCGACGAACGCCTCTGGCGAGAGGCTGAAGAGTATCGGGCGGCACGGCGCGCAATGGTCAGCCTTGGTGCACTGCTCAAGGAGGACGCTTGGAAACTGGTGCTCAAGGAACTCCCGCCCGCGGACGTTCGAGGGATGCCGACGTCGCTTTTCGCGGACAAGGAGCGGAAGAAGAAGAAACGCAAGGACACCACAGTCCCAGCCGAGCCCCCGCCGCCGAGGGAGATGTCGTGGATATGGAGGACGGGCATCACATCCGCGACGGCCGGGGCGTCGGAGAGCGAGGAGGGCAACAAACGAGGGGCTGCGGGTAGAATGGGCAAAGACGCGGGCGAGGGCGCATCGGTGGACCGAGGAGGTCGACTTACTCGAGGAGGAGATGCGCCGAATCCTCGTGTTTTTGGAGTGGAAGGCGTTGTGGTGGAGGGAGCAGATGGCTGGGCGCCCGGAGGAGCTGGACGAGGAGCTGCGGGAGGGGCTGGTGGCGTATGCGGAGCGACAGGCCGTCATCCTGGAAGATATGAAGACGAGATTCGAAACAAGCTGGATCCACGTCCCTCATTGGATTCAGATGGGGCGTGACGGCGTGGCAGCCACGAAACGCGAAGCCGACGATGCACGGCGCGGGGACGACTCGGACGCGGAGGAGGGCGCCCCGGAGGTGGAGGAGGATGGCGACGTGAACGAGCCCGTACCGCTGCTACCTCGCAATGCGGTCGCGGTTTCGGCGTCTTTGGTGGAGGACTCGCTTTTGCCTACTGTATAGCGGCGTTATAGCATTGTATTAAACGTCTCGTAGGTTACTGTAGAATCGTTACAGGAGAATCATGGTTACGACGTGTTTCTACAGTGGCACAGAGCTTGCGTGGCCTGCTTATGAATCAGCCTGATTAGGGAGGCGGGCGTGCCGAGCACGGATCAGGACACCAAATACGACCATACCTCTGCTCGTCGTGTGCGTCGTCGACGGCGCTTGGCCCACAGCGAGCTCCCTGCAGTAGTAGGGGGAAGGGGCCTCTAGTGTTATATATTAAATCGACCTCTAAGGTAGAGTGATTTTTTAAATATTGCCCGGACTCTCATTAGAGTGTTTTTTATAAAAAACGCCCAGGCTGTGGTGCCAACCATTCGAGGCCCCTCCCCTCCCTCGCTGCGCTCGGGGGGTCCCCCGAACCGGGGCCTCTCAGGTTGGCACGCTAAAGCCTCGTTCACGCTTTTTACTATATCCTCACCTAACTCTAACCAGCACGGCGGGATGACACGGCTTATACCCAGAGTTAGGGCGCGCTGCGCTTGCCCTAACTCCTCGGCAGCGGGACGCAGGCGTCGTCAACAACGTGCTTGATCCGAGTAGTGGGGGCAGGCGAGTGGTGGCAGGCAGGGTGCGACGGTAGGGAGGGCGTGGGGGGGTGGGAGTAGGGTGTGAGGGTAGAGGGAAGAGAGGAGCGAGATGGTGGCTGACAGCATTGCTTGTTTGGTTGGTGGAAGCGCATCAAAGCATCAAATCTGCCGAAACCTGCCGAGGTTAATTACCCGATTTGGGATGCCACGTTGAGGCGGAAAGTCAGGAGTGGTCTCTCGGCGTCGGAGTTGTGCGATTGCGCGTATCCACTTCGCGGGCGGAGTACGCCGGGAGCGTACGTGGACAGCGTATGACCAGTATGCGCCGCGAGCAAAATGCGCAAGGAGGCGTGCGAGAGGAAGCGAGCTGGGGTGCGTCGAGTACAGAGTAAAAGGCCGCTGGCTTGCAAGTGTGGAAGGAGGCTCGGACGTTGCCGGCAAGATCGGTCGTTGATCCGACCCACTTGATTGGCTCATCAGCACCGCTTTCCTCTCCTCTTTGCTTGCTCCCTCGTCACCGACGTCGCAATCTATTCCCGACTGGCACCGCGTCGTCGCCGCCGGCACATGGCGGGAATCAGCCGCACGTCTGTGTCATTGTATCGTGCGTCTTGCCTCTATTATCACAGCGTAATCTCACTCGCAATTATTCGATCTTATCGGCGCCCGCAGTGTATTTTTCGCATCGTTGAACCTAATGCTCGGCGTCTCCTCCTCAGCCGCATGCCTGACAGTGGCGTCTGGACCTCGCCCACGTCGATCTGCGCAAGAAGCCGTGACTTTGGGACGCATATCCTGCACTGCCAGTAGATAAGGATGGGGGTGCGTATTCGTTACCCTCGTTTTTTCTTTCCCATTCTGCTTCCCCTCACATTCTTCGCCACTTCACCTTCCTCGGCCGTTCTCCTCGCTCGCACATCCTATATATCCCCTCTCCTCCATCTTCATCTCGGCTCATCTCATCTTGTTCTATTTTTTATTTTCTTCTATTCCACCTCGTTCGTGGCCGATGTAACGCGGATCCGGACTGCGTACGAACTCGCTTACGCATCAGGACACCGTACACGCCCGGTGATGCGGAGGTGCGCCTTGTGCGGATGCATACGGGGTGAGGGGATGCGTCGTACAGACGCCGTAAGATCGGGTGGGCCGCAACTCGTGCGGAGACGCGCGAATCCGCGCTTCACGTCCAGCTCGCGCTTTGCAGGCGCGTCCACTTAACGGAAAGCGCGATGCCTGCCCAGTTAGCAGTGCGAGCGCCGTCGTACGCTGCGCCCGGATGGTGCGTGCAGAGATGCCCCCATCGGAGGATGCGCGTGCTGCCCGAGTCGACGGGGTACGGTGCGCGGAGGGGCGGCAGTCGAACGTGCACGCGAACGAAGAGATGATAGTGTGTCGGTCTTTTGTGATAAATAAGTCCTCCTCACACCGTTCTCTCTCCGCGTCGCTAGCACGCTTCCGACAGCCGTGGCTTCCTACGTTGACGCGGGACTGCCAGTGGGGCGTCGAGCTTGCGGTGGCGAAGATGGCGCCGGTGCAACAGAAGCGGGAACGAGAGCATGAAGGAGCGGCTGTGAGAGATGATGCTGAATCAGATTGGAGGAATACGTAGGACGGCGAAATGGGATGCACCGTACCACTTCACGCACGTGTCCAGCTAGAGGTGTGGGCGCGGATGGGTCGCCACTCGCGGGGCGGGTGAGTGTGGATGGTGCGCGATACACGGGCGGGGTGTGTGTGGGGACCGAGGCGCAGTCGCCTCGTATGCGCACGAGAGCTGCCATCGAGTTTGGCGCGTGTCGACATTTTACGCGTGGGGATCGTGCACCGGGACTCGTGCGGCGTGCGCGGGTGCGCTTTCGTATGCGAGATCCACGATGGGCAGGCATCGTACGACAATGCGGGCGGATAGGTGATGCGGGGTGCGCTCGCAAAGGGATAGCGTACGCGCGGGTGTGGATGTACGGCACTGCATCGTAGGAGAACAGCGTTATGTGCGACGATTACTAGAAGGGCGTGTTTGCGGGGCAAGGAAGGGCGGATGCTCTCCGCGTCGAGGTTGGGACCCGGACGTGGTATCCGGCGCACGCGTCGTATAGAGCGCACCCTTGCGCTGCGGTACAGAGAATTGCGCGATGCGGGCGCCTGGCGGCGCGCTGTCGTGCGGGCGCGTAACTGGTGGTGAGCGTTTGCGCGGTACAGACAAAGGCGTACACATCGATCTTGGAGTGCGACTGCGTGCCATCGTGGGTGGCCAATCAAGGCGTATTCGGAGTACGGGAGCGGGCGGGGTTCAACGATGCGAGCAGTGTAAGACGCGACGATGTGCCGTGGCGGAAGCACGATGCGTAGAAAACATGCAGAGAGCTGTGCGCCGCGGGGAGAACGCGCAGGGTTGCATACACGCGATCCGTGGTTTGGTCCGGGCGTGTCGGCGATTGGGGAGAATGCGCTGCCAGTGGCAGGGCGCGGGGCTGCAGTATGCCACTGGGACTTGTCCTTGTCTCCCTCGTCTCGTTCTCTGAGTCAGTCGGGCGGACTTGCGGGAACACATAAGACGGGGACGAGTATTAGCTCGACGGTGCTTCGCGGCCTGATGTTCCGCGGCTTAACCGTGGCGCGTCTGCAGTGAGCGAGGGCGGGCGCCAGAGATGTGAGGGGCACAAGAAGTCAAGGGGCTACCGATCCCCGAAAAAAACACCCAAGGTCAGAATAGGTTTTTCAGAGGTTTGGTGGACCCTCCCCCCCTACGTAAGCCAAACACGTGCCATCAAATTGCCTTTTTGGGAGGTCGAAAATTTTCAGAAACCGCTCCCAGGCCATCCAGACACCACAGGAAGCTGCATATACTATACCGAATATATTTCAGGTTAATTTCAGGTGCTTCCAGACTCTTCAGAGCAAATTTAAGTGAACTCGCTAGGGTGGCTGAGATCATCACGTGAATGATGTGACATGATTCAACTCAGTGAAACTGATTTGGCGAAAAAGGGCTCATATATTCACAGGGTAGAGCTGAACAAGGTCTGAGCATGTTGAAAACTTTCCTTCAGCTAGTGTTGATCAAGTTTGCTGGTAAATATTTCCTATTTTTTTTTTCCAGGTGTTTTTCTGTGCATTTCAACGAGTTTTGAAAACAGGTATGAAATACATTTTTCAGCACCCAGAGGGACCCCCCCCCCCTTCTCCTAATTAGGAAATTCCTTATCATGGTAGCCCCTTGCAAGAAGTTACCGGAGGCGGATGCGAGTTCCATTACAGGTAAGCAGTGGCAGAACCGTTATTGTTGTGGACTGGAGAACCGGGAGATGAGCGAGACGGCTGAGGTGCATAGAATCAGGAGGAGGCAGGCAATTCGGACGCGGCGTCCGATGGTCGGCACATTGATCCGACACAAATACTATGCTCTTCCACAGTCCTCCCGCACTCTTTCGTACTGGTTCCTCGACTCGCCGCATCCAAATCCAGCGAACTTTGCTTCCACTTCAAGTTGACTTCAACTTTGCCGCTTCAAATTTTCGGCTGCATCATCCATCCTCCTGGTCCTCCAAGTATATATATCACTGTGCTGGGCAATGGGTATTTCACCAGACTGCTACACCTCATTGTAATTGCCTCTCGGAGTGTCCTGACATGGCTTCTACTTATTAATCTCTTGCAAGTCCCAATTACAAAATCCCATGAAAGTACAAGTAATTGGTGAAATTTGATCCCATACCCAATACTGCGAGGTCTGAATAACACGCAACTTTGAAGTCTTTGCCCATCAATTCTGAACGTTGAACTGCCATATTGCCGCTGGTTTGAATTGATAAGTGTTTCCAAGGTGCATTGAGCTCGGACTCGGACTTTTGCTGATCAAACGTTGACTTGAGACATGGGATTTTATCAGTTCCTGGTCTGTTGATCCGTCCCGATGTTGGGTTGCATAGCACGGTGAACAGCGTATTCTGCTCTTTTCAACGCTGATATCGCAACTGGAGGCCCAGGTTTCCATCTGGAGCATCATTTTTATATAATTTGATTCCTTGATACAATTTCCGTGCAACTAACTCGGATTGCAATTTTTAGGCGTTTCCGGTTAGTGTTCAACGTCTGATTTGTCACTCCACAATATTGCTTGTTGGTGCATTACACTGTGCATTGGGATGCTTCAAGTAGGTGTATTCAGACGGGCAATATTATTCGTGTTCCTCCGCTCTTCACAGTCGTTCTCCCGCTGGTTCCTCGAATCAATGCGCCTGGCAAGCTCTTGGAATACCCAGGAATTTGTTCAACCAAATTTGAACCATTTCCTCGAATTATTTCATTCCAACCTCCCAGTTCGTTCAATATATCTTTCAAGTCCTACATAGCTTCTTCAAGTTCTCGTTGTGCGGGAGTGCGGATCTCACCCGGCTTCTACGATGTCCCGTCTTAATTGCCCATCATGGTGCTTCTGCGGTAAGTTGAGTTCGAAATATTGTGGTCGCGAGACTGTGATTCCACTGGAGCCAAGTATCTTATGTATTCAGTGGCTGCATTACAATATTGGGTCCAACCTGCACGGCGCTTCGACGCAATTATCTTATGCTTTGACAACTTTGTAACAAAATAAATATTCGTACTGCAGCATCCAAACCTTCAAATTGGTGCAAAGTTCATAAAACGTCGGATTCAAGTCGATTCACCGGTTCAATAAGTCCCTTGGAATACCACCGTTTTTTTCATCTACTTCTGGGCCATCTGGTGTGTTCCAAGTCCGACTTGATCCGGTGTACAGTGAACCAATATCTTGATCTCCCAGGTTGTGTCTCGTCGTAATTCCCCCATCATGAGGTGAGGTGCCACCCCGTAATCAGCTCGGAGTATTACACTTTGAGGTCCGAGTACTAGTGGTGTTCAGTTTGGATTTGGCTTCTGATTAACGTGATTAATTACAGTCTTCGCCGTCGATTTCGCAACTTTGAGGCCCCCAACATCACTCTGCAGTGTGATTTATTTCTTGAGTTCATGCAAGTTCGCTGCCTATGGTAATCCTTGCGCGGCAAGGTAAGCTCGGACCACTTGTATTCAAATTTTGATTTGATGGCAATTTCGTGACGTCTTTCTTCCTCTGTGTCAATTTATAGAAAGTCCCATGATTGGTACCGCTGTCTTCAATTGACACAGTGGATTACAGCTGTGAGAATTTGGCATTATTTCGATTTCTTTGTGCAGCTGATTTGAAATGCCGGAGGGTGAATCAAATTTTTCCGCCTTCAAATATTTCTGATGGATTTCTGCGTCCAATTAGATGGCTCTGCAGGGCGATTCCTCACACCCGCAAAATATTGGATCAAAAATTGCACTCACCCTGATATTTCGGAACGTCTTCTAGATGTTAGCCTTGGACGGAGCTCTCAATATATTGCGAATGCTGCTGGGTTTTGGCTCAGAATTCAGCAAGTACCACCGTATCTGACTAGTATCAATATCTTGTCCGTGGCCAACAGCCCCAGCCAATTGTTTTAAATACACCAACCGACCGGCTGTGCACGAGCTAAACCTCAAAAAATGAGGCCAAGACGAAACAGGGAAGGAAGGAAATATGTATGTACCAGGTAGTTTACACAGTTCTTGGTACTTGCACCTATCGGAGGACCGAGGGGATTAATATTGTCTCCCAAGTCCGTAGACACCACCTCGGTTTCGAATGCAGACAAACGGGATCTCCAAAACTCCAACAGAAAAATTGAAAGGTGCTCGGGAATTGACGGTGAAACGTTAAAGATCGAGTAGAGTTCTGTCGGCGCGACCGGCGGAACTACGAATTTAGCATCAGGTGCTCGACAGAAGAGCGAACGAGCACAGGCTTCATTGGGGATTTCACGGTGGACTATTCAAAGTACTTGCCACCAGAGTGGGGCACGTTCCGGACTTGATTAAGTTCACGGGTTGAGCCAGTTGCCTGCCGCGGGACTTGAGTCCGATGTTGATGTGAAAGTGGACTGCCAGATGGTACACAAGGAGTGTATGGCCTCTATAGAAACATATTTTTCTCGTCGATAATGTGCTGCTCTTATCGGTGATTCTGTTTTGACTTTCCTGCTTCCAATTCTATTCCGCTGTTCACTCATAAATTGGTTAGATGCACTTCAGGCCACCTATATTGATGACCCATAGGGGTTAATTTTTCATGAAGAAGAAATACCCCAAGGGGGGTCTGCATAGGTGGTTGATACCACTTGTATGGGACGTCCCTCCCATTACATCAATCATTGTTGGGACCTCCCACAGGGCAGCATTTTTGACCTCCTGCCCACTGCAGGTGGGCCAATTTTTTCCCTCTAACCCTAGCATGGGACCTCCCATCAGGGTGTCTGGGGTCCTGCCTGGGACCAAATTAATTATTTTTCCCTGCTTGTTTGCATGCCTGCCCTGCACGCAGCATGCACACTGTAGCCTGGTGGTGCTTCTCTCTATATCCCACCATGCTCTCCTCATCGCAGGGGCCACTACTGTTGTAGCCCAGCAGCTGACCACCCTTTTGGTTGGTACCAGGGGCCAAATTAATTAATTATCGCTCATTCAATTGTGCACCCATCCTGCTCCCCTGCACACCATAGCCTCACCAGTTGACACCCTATGCTTCTCTCTATATCCTGTCATGCCCTGTTTATCACAGGGGTCCTTAGCCTCGGTAATTGGGGGTTCAATAGCCTGGCAGCTGGCCACCTTTTTGGTTAGTACCGGGAGCCAAATTATTTTTTATTGCTTGTTTGATTGTGCACCTGCCCTGCTCCCCACACCATAGCCTGGCCAGTTGGCATCCCATACTTCTCTCTATCTCCTGTCATGCCTGCTTCATCACAGGGGTCTCTAACTTTGTTAAATGAGGGTCCAATAGCCCTGGCAGTGGTAAAATTAATTATTTTTTCACACACCTGGGGCCCTTGTGCATGCCCCGGGTGTCCAATAGCCTGGCAGCTGTAACAACCATTCTGGAGTGCCTGCTCACACACAGTGACACATACATCTTTATCTGCATGCCCTGGGCACCATCAATGGGAGGTCAGCACTGTCTCGCCTTTATGCAATTTTTATTCTTGGATTCTGATCAGGGTTGTATCCATGAAGGAATCGTATGTTGGTTTCTTTTCAGTAGTCAAATGTCACTCTAGTACTGTCGCTCTTTATGTATGTCAAAAACATGATACAATATGTCCCAGTATACTTGTTATATGTCCACCCACACATCATACAGTTCATGTAATATTTTCTACAAGTCCCAAATCGGCTGAAATATCAGTGGGACATCCCAGATCCTCAGAAATCTGCATGGTATGTCCCAAATCATCAGAAATCTGCATGGAATGTCCCAAATCCTCAGAAATGTTGACTGGACTTCCCAAATCCTTCCAAATCTGGGCAGGACATCCCAGATTCCCTGAAATGTAGGTGGGACTTCCCAAATCCTCAGAAATCTGGGTGGGATGTCCCAAGTCCCTTGAAACATTGGTGGGACATCCCAAACCCTCAGAAATGTTGGCAGGACTTCCCAAATCCAGATGGGACATCCCAGATTTCCAGAACTGTTGGTGGGAGTTCCCAAATCCTTTGAAATGTCAGTGGGACTTCCCAGATCCTCCCAAATCTGCACAGGACATCCCAAATTCCCTGAAATGTCGGTGGGACTTCCCAAATCCTCAGCAATCTGTGTGGGATGTCCCAAATCCTCAAAAAATATTGATGGGACTTCCCAAATCCCTTGAAATGTCAGTGGGACATCCCAGATCTTCAGAAATGTTGGCGGGACTTCCCAAATCCCTTGAAATGTTGTTGGGACATCCCAAATCTTCAGAAATGTTGGCAGGACTTTCCAGATCCTCCCAAATGTCCTGAAATGTTGGTGGGACTTCCCAATCCCTCAGGAATGTTAGTGGAACCTCCCACATTTGGTGAATAACCCTGAAATATGTGTGGGATGCCCCAAATCTGGTTGATAATACTGAAAAATCTATGGGACATCCCATATTTGGTGCATCAGACTGAAATACTTGTGGGACATCCTATATTTACTGAAATACTTGTGGGAAGTCCCATATTTGTTAAATAACACGAAGACATCTGTGGGGCGTCCCATATTTAGTGAATAACACTGAAACATCTGTGGGACATCCCATTCTATGGTGTGAGGAAGGACACTCACCAATTTGTGTACTTGTTTCAGCTTAGGTGAGATACAAGAACACAAAACAAAAGCCAATTGAAGGTGTCACCCTTTATGCCAAGCAAGCTATGCACCCATGACTTCAACATTGTGTTTTTAAAAAGTATTAGTAATCCCTTTACACCAAGCAGGCGACTTCAACATTATGTTTTAAAGAGTATTACACTTTATGCCAAGCAAGCTATGCACCCGCAAGTTCAACATCATGTTTTTAAAGATATCTTGGAAGCCCTCACAAGATTCTAACAAGAAACCCTCCCTGCAAAGCTAACCACATCAGGAAAATCTGAAATGCTCTAAGAGACACATAGGTGGCTATCATGGGCTATCTGGGGCTATGGTGAGCTATGGTGAGCTATATAACTGACCTAACTGGCTATATGACGCTATAGTGAGCTATGATGGTCTATAGAGCTGAACCAATTGACTATATGGCGCTATGGTCATCTATAAGATTTCACTAGTATAAATAGTGGAAAGTTAGGTAACACAATGGCAAGTAAACTTATGGCTGTCACAAATGGTTATCTGGACCAGATCTTCCTTGCTACCAGATGGAACCTTCTGGGAATTCATTTTATGGTTTGCAGCAGGACAAACCCCTTGGGCAAAATCTGTCCCTTGACAACTTTTGTTGAGCATTTCGAGCTCTACAATTTTGGTTTGGGGTTTATTTTTAGCTACTCGCAAAATTATGGCCTCGCCAGCCACTACCACTTCACATTATATGTAGTAAGGTACCACAAAGTGAAGGCAAAGACAGAGGGAGGTGGTAGGTCAGTACCGACCCTACTAATATGACTTTGATTCTGTACATCTCAATGTGTCCTTAGTCTAGTGGTTATTTTGTCACTTCTCAAATTTTAGTTGTACGCGCGAGGTCCTGAGTTCAACTCCCCAAGGTGGTTGTATTTAAATATACTTACCCTTGCTTAATGTTAATTAGCTTCTCTGTAACCTCGACTTCGCACGCCATTATCCTAGTACTGCAACAAGAGAACAATACATTATGACCTTACAATTGCAACATCCCAGTTTTTTTTGTGCTCTGACCGCGACCACTATCATAGAAAACACTGTGACTATGGTGAGCTATGGTGGGCTATGGTGGGCTATGAAGTTCAAGTCCAGGGTCCCACGTTTCTCTGAGGTTGGTCAGTTTGCTATATCAGCTATGGGCACTATATAGGGCTCTGGTGCGCTATATGGTGCTATGGGGCAACTTTGGATTTTCCTGATGCATGGTACATATTGGCACATCCAGCTTGGTACTAAACCTGCTGTGAGTTTCAAACCAGTGATCATTACTACAGAACTACAGTATGAGTTTCAGCAAGTGAGGAACGAGCTCCAAGGTGAAGTGTCTGTCTAGGGAGAGACTCAATGGTAGAGGAATTGGTATGCTTCAAGGTTCAAGCCAAAAACATGGTATACATAGTCAGTCAATGAGAAATAATTTCTACCAAGCAAAATTCAGCGATCAAAGTGCCCTGCAGATTGTACGCAGGAAATACAGCTTGAACTTCGCTTGGCAGACCTTTCGCATCTCCGGCACTCTTGCCGGCATTAGTAGGGTTTCCTCAGAAGCCTGGTTTCCTAATAAGACCTTTGAAAACCGGGTTTCTCATTAGACTCATCCTTGGTGAAGCTAACTACGACACTCGTAAATATGCTAAATATATCCAATTGAATATATACATGACAACCATACAAGGTTCCGCAGAAGCTCACTACAAAGGTGGCATAAATATGCAAAATGAACTACAATACTCATGAATACACAAACAATGCAAACCATATTTCTTTTACAATGAGCTCCACTTCTATCCTACGGCCGCTTGAAACTCACCACCACATGTAGCGCAATCACTGATTTGCTATGGGTGGAATGTCTATCATTTTGCTTTGCAACCCTGCCATTGGTAGGCAGCCGAACCTTTAGTTAATCATCTAGAATTTGAAGTCCACACGGTGCCACCCGTGTGGATTGATCAGATGTCATGTCAAATGCTAACTAGCTTTAAACATTTAAATACTTAATTCTTTCACGAGTTGGTGCAGAGAAGCAAGAGGGCTTCTGGAAAAGACAGTGTTGAAGCAAGAACCAGCCCAGGTGTAACAGCTAGCACCTCACCTGTGTGTGATTTGTCATTTGGGTGAAGCACTTGGTTCAGCTCTGCCAGCGGGCATGAGCATATCAGTGGTTTTTTCTTTCTTTTTTGTGGTTGGCCTGCCACTCTGGAAAGTTCTTTATATGTAAAAAACTGATCTAAATACAGCATAATTCTTTAAAACTGTGGAAGAGGGCAAAGAAAAGAAAAGAAAACTCAAGTCCGTGGTCACGTGACCAGTCGCGTCACGTCCTTGTGCCAAATAAAGAACGCGCGCATGTTTTTTTTTTTCTGTCAAAGCTTGGAAAATCAAATCAAGTCAACGACCATTGTTATAATGCACATTTAATTCAAAATTTACTACCCAACATAATTCTTGCAAACTGTCGAAGAGGGCAAAAGTCCATGGCCATGTGACCCATCGCGTCGCGTCGTGTGCCAAATCAAGACCGCGCGCGGATTTTTTATTTTTTCCAAAGCCTTGAAAATCAAAGTAAGTCAACGACCATTGTTGTTATAATACACAGTACATTTATTTCGAAGTGTACAATGTCCATGCAACATAATTGTTTAAAACTGTCGAAGAGGGCACAAGTCCGTGGTCATGTGACCCGTCGCGTCGCGCCCTTGTGCCAAACAAAGACTGCACGCACATTTTTTTTTAAAAAGCCTGGAAAATCAAAATAAGTCAACAACCATTGTTGTCAATACATTGAGCTCAAAGTATCTATCCAAAATTCTTTAAAACTGTCAAAAATGGCAAAAGAAGAAATCCCAAGTCCGGGTCACGTGACCAATCGCGTCGCGTCCTTGTGCTAAATAAAGAATGCGCGCGCGATTTTTTTTTTCAAAGCCTTGAAAATCAAAGTAAGTCAACAACCATTGTTGTTATAATACAGAGTACATTTAGTTCAAAGTTTACTACGTCCATTCAACACAATTCTTTAAAACTGTCGAAGAGGGCAAAAAATAAAAATAATCCCAAGTCTATGGTCACGTGAGCAGTCGCGTCGCGTCCTTGTGTCAAATAAAGAACCCGTGCGCGATTTCTTTTTTGAAAGCCTGGCAATTCTAAGTAAACGGAAACTATTGTTATAATACAGTACATTTATTTAAAATATTTGAATTAGGAGATTTCTTTATGTCGATTCTTCAACGATCAAAGATTGCTCGTGCGCTGGCGGTAAATGCGCACAGTCTTGTACAGCACAATGTCAATCCTACATGCAGAAGCATCAGCGGTTGCATTCAAACTATGCTCATTGCTTCACTCACCAGCTTTGGGTACGACAGGAGACGGGCATGAGGGCCAAGGCCGTCCGCCGGTCTGCGCTGGTGGCGGTCTTGAAGATAATGCGCAGAATGTCGGGGACAAGAGCAGGTATTCATGAAAATTGAGTCTGCGCAGTGGCACCTTGAACTACGCGAGATGACAGGAGGTGTCAGAGGAAGCAATCGCCACTCGAAAGGTCTTACCCGCCCTTTGTCAGCTTTTGTCGCTGCGAAAAGGTAACCTTGGGGACGGGCATCGGCCGTGATCGATCCGGCAGCTTTGTCAGTGTTTGGTTGATAGGAAGGTCGGTTCCAGATTCGCAAACCTTAAGGCTTTTTACCTGGACACTTTGGCACCATATGGCGAAGGAAAAGTTGTGAGGGAATCAGCATTAGAATAGAATTACTTTGCCGGATTTTTGATTTATGTCCAATGCATGAACTGGGGTGGAATTTGAGGGAGCTTTGAGCATTTTCTCGGGAAGAAAGGCCTATTTAAAAAATCCGGCAAAGTAATTCTATGGAGAATGAATGTCCCTGTAAGATTCATCACTACAACCAAGTGATTCGTGCACATTTGAAAAAGCCTTAAGCTTTTTACGCTGCTTAAGTGAAATCACTGTCTACTGCTAGAAACATGCTTCAGAAATGTAATTTTGGAAGCGAGACAGCTTTTATCTGGTATTCATGATTTTTCTCCGCTCCCCAGAAGTTCAGAATACTGTGAAGGAGCTTCGAACGAAGGGAACTGCTCGAACTGTGACCTATGTCACATGGATGTGACCGCTCCATCATTTCGACCACAGTGAAAGTGTGCAATGAATAGCTCGCTCTATCTTTTCATAACTTCATAAAATGCTATTATAATTCCCTAGATCAGAATCGTCTCCTCAGATTCAAGACAAAGTATCGGCAACCTTCAATGTATCGAAAATACCGGTTGCATGCGAACTCGGAGTTTTAGAACGCTGAAAACATTATTGACAACAGGAATAGGTGCAAAATTCATCTGGCTAGAGTACTCAAGCTCAACTTAAGCTCAGACAATAATTTACGACCCCAAAGACCTCATAAATGCAAGTTTCTATCAGGGATATGGGGGCAATCCAAAGGAATACACCATTTTTGACGAACAGTGTTGAGGGAAATATACCTAGTGACTCCAGGAACCTTTCATCCCACCAGAAGAAGTCCCCAAAGTGCGTGAGGAAGCCACTGCCCGATGGAACATGCAAAACTGAACTGCAATTGGGAACAAATAAAGGCAAACATGGCGGCTCGATCACGGCTGATGCCCATCCCCAAAAGGTTATTCCTGTTGCTGATATCCGCGGAGATGGATATAGCGAATTTGAAATAGCCATCATGTGGTGAGTGCTCTATGATAAGGCGACATGCATTGAGAGGATGTACGCCCGCGATAACAACGACAATGGTAGGGAGTCTGAAAAAAAAATCCACTTTTATAGAAGGTAAAATCATTTGTGAACGCGATTACATCTACACGCTCCTAGACGATGAAGAGCTGTGAAATAGCCCTTCACCCACCAGGCACGCGGTGCATTAGAAATGCTTAGAGGGCTTCGTCGGAAAAACCCTGTTTGGGTTGTAACGACTTGAGCTGGATTATTGGCTTGGAAGAGATTGTAATGCATTATAAGCCATCTCAAGCCGTTATCAGGCTCGTGATAGCGTGTGAGAAATTGCCGAGGGTTGAAGCTCAACAACTCGTTCTTTTCCGACATATTTTCTGGATCTTTCGACTCTTTGTCTTTTCAAGCCACTTTTTCTCAAATATTTGGAGATCTTAGTCTCTTTTCTGGAGCTCAACCAAAACTCGTATTTAATTCGGAGTCCAGGTTCAGACTCCTGCACGGGGCTACAGCAAAAACCGCACAGTCGTCTTTCTGTCTAAGCATCTTTTATCCCTCATCTTCAGATGTTAAATTTTTCAATGATAATATTATAAGTGCCCGTACTGTACGAAGTGGCCAGTACAAAGTGGTCAATCTTGACAAGTCATTGAAACTCCGCGATCCTCCGGCTCCACGCGCCAAAGAACAATGGCAAGCGATTGATGGGAAAAATTGCCTCTCTGCCTCTCCCTTCATCTTCTCTGCCTTACTTGGTCTTCCCGGTCCTCGAAGCCCGTACTCTGTCTTTTACCGTGTCCGTCCGGGACACTGGATCTTTCGTTGCTTTATTCTGTGGAATTTCCCCAAGAAGTTGGAACTGTTTTGTAATCTTGAATGCCACTTCAAGTCACGCACCAATGCCACCTCAATTCCACTTCAAGTCGTGCCACCCCTCAAGTCTCTCTTCAAGGTCCCTGTAACATTTATTCTAAGCTGTCCTCCTCAATTCCTCAAATGTGTCCCACTTATGGCTCTGTTCTCGGCATAGCCAACGGTGTGCGTATGGCTTGTTTGTTCTTTCCACCAGCCATCCTCTGGCCTCTTCGGCCCCCACAAACCGGCTTATCATCTTTCAAGTGCTCCGAAGACCACACAATTCTGGTGTAGCGTTCACAATACAGAGTTTATCTCCCGTCTGGTGCGTGGTCGGCCTTCTTTTTTATTTCCTTCCTCTCACTCTTTTCGCCCTTCACTGATGGTATTACAACAACCCTAAGCGCAACTCGTCCCCATTATTTCTCGTATCGTGACCCGCCGCAGGATGGTGATAGGACCCTCTGGAGTTTTCCCTGTGCCAATCGCAGCAGCATGGATGTTTTCCCGTGTAGCTTTTGGAATGTGTCAATATTATTTCCTTTCTTCACTTCGTGCCACCCAGAATTTCCCGCAAATGCAAAGTATTATTATTATTATCATTTGAGTGTCCCGTCGCCCCCGCCGCCGTGGTTGCAGGGGCCCGAAAGCCATCACAACTTCATAATGGCATGGGAGTGCTTATAAGCCATGGCGTGGCTTACGAGCACATATATTAATTTGACCTACATGTTACAAGCCAGGTCCGGGATTACCGGCTTATAACGTCTTGTGAAAAGTCCCAATCCGTTGTATTCATTTTGGGATTTTTCCGACATTTACCGACGCCCAACCACTCCCGCGGCACCCATGGGATCCGCCGAGGGCAGAGGATTTTTGGAACGGTTGTGGTGTTGGTACTTTGAGCCTGAGACGGTGGAGGAATTGCGGTGAGGGTTAACAAAAGAGATAAAAGAGAAAAAGGACACGTACATGTTTGCTGTAGTAATGAGCGATGTTGGGATTAGGATGAGTCATGTATGTACCCAGCGAGCAATATAAGGAAGAAAAGGTGGACAAACGCGGGCGTATATCCTCCGTGACTCGTGGTGGATTCCTAAATCCAGCGCCGACAGCATCCCAAGTCGTTACGAGATGATCATGATGCTCGGCATGGGAACCAAAGTTAAACTGAGTATTGACTCGGCCTAACTAGACGGTGCTGCTGGCTCTCCCGCGATACCTAGTTGTTTTGCGGCTGAGTGCGGTTTTTGGCGGATCAAGATAAACACTATGTTGGGATCCCTGGAGCAAAATTCAAATAATGTCAACGAAGGAGGGATATCGTACGCACGATATCCGTGGCATGTTATTAGAATTTCAAATAGTGTAGGGAGATCGTATGCACAGCCTCTATTAGAATTAATTGCCAACAATGGTAGGTATATATAAGACCCGACCGAAACCGCTAACAGTGGTCATGCCTGAAATTGTGCAGAAAAATTGGATGAGCGATAGTAGGATTTAGGACGAACTCGATAAGCATGTGCCTGCAAAAGCAAAACAAATATTCAGAAAATCTTCCTCCGGGCTTTTCTCGCACCAAGATGAGCTGTGTGTTCGGATTCACAATCAATCAATGACGGACTACCGGTATAATTCTATACCTTCTGGAGTAGAAAATGGCTGAAGCATTAAAAGTGCGCATTCCTTAACTTCTGGAGTAAGTGCTTATCTTACTTTCTCAGGCGCGGAGAAAGGTAGATCTATAGCGCATGCCATAGATTAGACCCACAATCAGACAGCTTATGTGAGTGGTTGCTTGGCTGGTTGTGAAAATGCTATCTTGTCCAATTCATTATTGACGTGAACCCTCAACCTCCCGGCAAATCCCTAACTTGTGCGTCTCAGCGTTAAAACAGCTGAGGCGTTGCAAGCGATTACCAGATGATGCCCCATACACCCGCCTATGTAGAGCGGAGAATTTTAGCGTATGAGATGCTTGTGATATTCTCAGTGTAGATGAAAGTTTTAAATACCTGGTCCGGTAGTGGAAAGTCCGTGGATGAGCATTTTTGAAATATAGTAAGCTTGGGACGCGATATTCAAAGAATGTCGAATATCAACGAAGATAAGGAGTGGAAGCGTACGCACGGCGATATACTATATGGAGGAACACGGATTGCACGCCTTCAAGCGGTTCTTGCGTTCCGAGGGTCCGAAGGTAGAGGCTGTGTAGCCTTGGTATGAGATGTGTCGAGGTGGCTAGATACAAGTACCTCGGTGTCTAGACCGAGCAACGTTTTTCACACACGTCAAGTTCAAGGAACGTTGATTGGCATTCCACTTGCTGCAGGCCCAAGATGAAAATCCAGGACAGAGATGGATATCGGCATGCAGAGACGGAATGAATGTCGGTTGACATCCAGAGCACGAACATGCGTGCTTTTTGCTGCTTATCGCCAGATTTCAGTGATTCTTTTGTCCAGTGTCCAGGAGTATGGCCCAAGGAGGTCAAGGAGGAGGTTAACCGTTGCAGGAACAGTGATGAGCTCGTGTAAGGCAGAATGGAAGACCCAGATGTCAGAGACTGTCGCAGAATTCAAACTGATATCGGTGCACTTCCAAGATATAGATCGGTTTGATACAAAGACAGGAAGGAAGGAAGAAACAGTCGAAGGAGGACCGTCGGCGAAATTTAGGGTGTTTCTCTGCGAATTTTTGTCCCCGTGTCATTTCTGTTGGGGGCGAGTTCGCAACCTATGGTGGCTATATTTTTTTTTGAAAAAGGCGAAAAGGAAGCGGTAGGCCGCATTCTCAAACTTACGAGCGGACTTAACTGATGCTGGGACAGTGGAACGGAGGAGCGTCGACGATAGACACAGGGATGTACTTTAGACTGCGGACATACAACACTAGATCTGCAGCTCTGTGTTGAAGATGCGAGGAATATATTTGTATGTCCAATGAATGCTATTTATTTAATATAAGATGCTACAACTACTAAATACTGCTACTGCTGCGATTAGGGAAATATGCTGTATGTAGACATGGATGCGTGTGAGGAGAGAGAATGCAGGAGACACAAAAGAAATCACAGAACGATAGAGGACGAGCGTCAAACACGGAAATCGGAGGAGCACCCTGAACCCGAGTCGACACGCTGCCTCTTGTGCGGGCGCACCTGCAGCAGGGTGAACGGTACCTGACACGCACGGAAGTGCTCAACGAACGCGCACATGTCGGTCGACTCGCAGTCGCAGAGCTTGCACCACACGCTCGGGGTCCATGTTACCTCGCACTCCGCCGCATGTGAGCAAGTGTTGGCCCATCGACCCCGCCCGGATCGGGCCCTTCTTCTCCGGGCACGCGGGGCACGGTGCGCACGCTCAGGCCAGTGGCAAGTCTTGATGTGGGCCTCGGCGGCGGCGCGGATGCGGGGGACCTCGTGGCGGCAGGTGGGAAGATGCAGTGGAAGAGCACGGGGGTCGGGTCGGAGGACCTGCAGGGTAAAGTCAGCGAAGGCAAAATGTAGAGGAAAGGATATGGAGTGGGAGCGAAGGGAGATGTGCTGGTGAAGTTTTGCCTCGTTCACGTCTGTCAGAGCGCTATAAAATGGGTCGTCAATGAATGAACGGGGCAATGAGTGGCACGGAGCTTACATGGGGTGCGTAAGATACTCCATGAGTGTGGTATCAGTTCTAACAACACGGTCAGTCGAATAGGAGGACGAGTGAACGTAGAAAACATACTCATAACGGTCATCGACATCGGTGTCGGAAGGGCGAGGTCAAGAACTAGAGGAAGAAAATCAGTACACTGATGCACAAGCGAGCGAAGCAGGACACACCGGTTGGTGTTGCGCGCGGTCACCAACAATAACACACGAGCGAGCGACTCGGGAGACAACTGCCTGGCCTTACTTTCCTTGCCGACATGCAACTAGGGAGGGAACGCCGGGGCTGTGGATCTACAGGCACGTCAGAAAGGTCATCAAGTCAATAACTCAAGGACGTACGGCGGCATGAAGTCAGCGCCTCCTTGACCTCCATAGGCAAGTTGGGGACCGCCTACTTGAGTCCAGCAGTCCAGAAGAGAATATCCAAACCCTGGGTGGCAGGTGGCAATGACTGCTGCTCGTTGTCGTCGGAATATCCCTCGTCCACTGGCTGCTGCACGGACTCACCGGCGGCTGGGTCGGGTGTGGCGGTATTCTCGTCGGCGAAGAGCTCATCGTCAGAGTCGACCTCGTCACACAGCGGGAGGAGTTGGACGGGAGAGACGTGCGGGTCGGCGCAAGGCCGGTGCAAGAACTCACTGACGGTGGCATCGGAGTCGTACGACCCACCGGACGAGCGGGCAAGAAGGGAAACTACGTCAGGGTGGTATTGGAGGCAGAGAAGGTCGACGAGCATGGAACAATTGTCTCTGTCGAGATCTGGAGCGATACAGTTGAGGTGCCCACCAGGGGCACTTTGCATGTGCAGCCATGAGTTTGGAGCCATAGATGAATGGGCTGCGGGACGTACGTGTTGTCGTGAGTGGGTCCTGCAGTAGAGAGAAGGAGTGGGCTTAAACGGAGCGTAATAGAAACGGGCAACAAGAATTATGTGCGGAAGAAAATTAAAGAGAAGAAGGGGGGAAAGCGTCGCATCTGTGCTCGGAGTTGAGGCCTTATATACCACCATCGATTCTTCGCATTGTTTTCCTTGCACTGTCAATCACCGAGGCCACATCAAATCCATTTGAGGGAATTCAAGCCATGCAACCTGACAGCGCTTTGGGACAAAGTGAAAGGGGAACGGCTCTAGGCCTGTGAGTCCATAGTATGATGTGTGAAGCCGGAAGCTGCGATTCAAGTCCAGCATCGTCTATCATCGTCCTATGCCGAAATCTATATATGAACTCCGAATGATGTCACTCGCTCCACTGATCCACCCCAATGGTCAATTCTCCACCCGAATGTTGGAATTCTATTTATACGATGTCAACATCCTCAAAAATAGGCATCCTGCGCGTGTTAGCACGTTGAGACCCCGGTCCAGAAAGAGATACATCAGACTGAGCAAGGGTTTAAATATTTTGGTGGGGCAAGATCAGTTCTGGCTGGAATTACCAGGCCAATGAAGGCATAGTTTCAAACCGGCTTTCAGGTAGAATAATCAGAACAGAATAAAGGTTTACTATCTATCCCCCACCTCTGTAAGACATTTTTGATGGCACATTCGGGGATTCATTAAACACCCTGTTAGCTTCGGCTTTTGTGCGAAGTATTTCCAAGATAAGAAGATGAGGAAATCAAGTAGGCTTAATTTCTGAGGTTGGATTGAAGACACAAGAAAGTTGCCGAAGTAAAGGCTCTTCCTAATTAGGAATTTTACACGGGCCCCATATGATATTTCTGGCTGTATCACTGACCTGTTTCAATTCATAAGACATCCTCACCGGCGGACTGAATACTGTGATAGGATATAATATGACAAGCAGCTCAGGGACCGCTCCGTGGTCCCCCTTCCTCTTTCCGATTCCATTAAAATTTGCGGTCCCGGCAGCGTCGGAGACTGCAGGTGATGTTGGCATCGGAGTGAGTTTGGCGCAGAGCCGGCAAGGCATGTCACCTTGACTTAAATGTGAACTGTGGACTTACAGACAGTCAATGACAAACTGAGTGCATTTTTATTCAAAGTTTCACTGTCCACTCGATAAAAATGCACTCAGTTTATCATTGACTGTCTGTGAGTGGACTGTGAAACTTTGGGTAAACTCATATTGAGCTTGTAGCAAATTTCAGCCAAGCAAAATAAAGTGAGTTGTGGCTAGAATGGTGTTGGCGAGGGGATTAAATAAAAATAAAATGATGCACTGCATGAAGAAGCAGATCAAAATCCGGGGTACGAGCTTGTCGGAGAGATGGTGCAAGCATAGCTTGGTGGATCAGTTAGCAACTCAAACAACTACAGTGTATTTTTGTTTTTAGCAAGTGAGAGTTTCTTGAGCCGTCATGCAGTTGATGCATTGAAGACGATAATTGACGCAGAATTCGGGTACGAGCTTGTCGGAGAGCGGCACTTTGAGGCTCTAACTTTGATTCCGAGTTGATTCCGAGAGCATTAGCCTTCACACCGAAGGATGCCAAATTTAGGAATACCCGATGTGCTTTTTGAAACCCAACATATCACATTAGAATCAAACTCGCCTGAAATTTTAAACTGATTCCAGTAGTTTCAATCCTTGAATCAGTTTAAATTTCAGGCCACTTTGATCGCAATCCGATACTTCGTGTTCCGGATAGCACCTTGAGTGTAGTTGCTACTGACTCAAGTCGACTTTTTTTGCCAACTTCATCCTTTTCGTCACGTAGTAGGGCAGAGTCAAGAGCAAAGTAAGATATTATTTGTGCTATGTAGAGTGTAAGCATGGGCCCATGATATATCCATACCACTTAGCTATGCCATCTCTGGTCGTTGAAAAATTCACTGATTTAGTTGGCCGACTCACGTGAGTTGAGTCGGAGCCGAGTCAATCAAGTTGATCAAAATTTCTCAACCACATCACAATGGAATCTGGAACCCTTTGGATACAATATACACTCATACTATGTCTATAAACCTCATATGTTATACTTGGAATAATAGGCACATGTGAGGAGATATTCAGGTAAGTTGATTTTGTGCCGACTCGAGTTGCGGCAACATTACTTGAGTGTACCTAAATTTGGGAAGTTCCAATATACCCACCCATCCCCACCCAATATACTAGCACGAGTGTACCTGCTGGAGGTTCCCAAATTTAGGCACACCTGATGTACTTTTTGAAGCCTAAAGTGTGAAATTAGAATTAAATCAAGCTGAAATCTAAACTGATATGTGGGTTGAAACTACTTGAATCAGCTTAAATTTCAGACTGAATTGGTTCCAACTCAGTACTTTACTGTATTATTTCATTCAATTCGACCGTCATGTGTCACGCACCCCCTGATCGGTGCCAAATATTGGTGTGAGGTCAGGCGTCACATACCCCTTGGTCGAACATCAAATTCTTCATGCAGGGCCCAAAACCGTCAAAATTTACGTCCATCATGTGAAAAAACCAAAAATTTTGTTCCAGCGGTTGAAAATTTCAGTTGTGTCATGCGGAATTTTGGCATTGGTTGAATGGTTGAATTGGTATTTTTGGTCACGCGTCGCGCCCTAGGTTGAATTGATTGAAATAATACAGTAGGTTTCAAAAAGCACATTGGGTCGGCCTGAATTTAGCAATCTTGGGTGTGCTTTGAGGAGATTTGCGGAGATACTCAATAATTGTACTAGTTTAATTATACCACAAGTATTACCAGAGGGAAAGCCCCCCTTTGTCTGCCCTCAGCTGCATTACCTGGTGTGAACCAAGTGTGTTTAATGCACTTGGTTTTCAAGTGCTCTGGTGTTTGACCCCAGTAAAATTATGGGACATCCCTGTTGCATAAAATAATTGTGGGATGTCCCTGTTGGATCAAAAAACTGTGGGATGTCCCTGTTGGATAAAATAATTGTGGGATGTCCCTGTTGGATAAAAATATTGTGGGACATCCCTGTTGGATAAAATAATTGTGGGATGTCCGTGTTGGATAAAATAATCATGGGACATCCTAGTTGTGCCAAATGAATGAAGGGAGGTCCCAGTTTGGATGGGATGTCCCGGTTGTCATAAAAAAGTGAAGGGAAGTCCCAGATGAGGTGGGAGGTCCCAGTCACAGCAAAAAAACAAAGGGAAGTCCCAAATGAGGTGGGATGACCCAGTTGCAGCAAAAAAACAAAGGGAAGTCCCAAATGAGGTGGGATGACCCAGTTGCAGCAAAAAAACAAAGGAAAGTCCCAAATGAGATGGGATGACCCAGTCGCAGAAAAAAAACAAAGGGAAGTCCCAAATGACATGGGATGACCAGTCGCAGCAAAAAAAAAACAAAGGGAAGTCCCAGTCAGGGTGGGATGACCCAGATGTGGTGGGATAACCCAGTCACAGCAAAAAATAGAGGGATGTCCCAGTTGCAACAAAAAAATCAAGGGAAGTCCCAGTCGGGGTGGGATGACCCAGATGGGGTGGAATGACCCAGTCGCAGAAAAGGATATGGAACAAGGACATGGAACAAGGTGGAATGACCGGGCAGACAAGTGCCAAGGAAGGGCTGATTCTTTGCAGAGAGTGCTAGAGTTACTTGCAGAGGTGCCAACCCCCCCACATGCCATTCATTTGGCACAGGGAATACTTGAGCAGAATCCAGTTGATCTACAAGAATGTTATGGCATACGCATAACCATTCACTGGATGTTGGCTGCAAAAATATTGTGATAGGCAACTATTTTGGCCACGCGGGAGGCACATAATTGAATGGCAAAAGAACAATAATTAGTCTGGCTAGTGATGGAGCCAGCTGGGAGGGCATGTAATGGGGTGACTGAAGATAATGAAATTGGGAGTGGCAGTAAGCAACTGGAGGGTGTGGAATAGAGCTAAAAATATTTATTTGGCTAGTGGCCCTAGATAATTTAAATGCTTAGTGGTGGTAGGCAGTTGGATAGCACATAATGCCAAAAATGATTGATTTCACCAGTGGTGGCAGGTGGCCGAGGCTGTTGGACCCTCATTTACAGCAGCTAGGGGACTCCAGCAGGGTGTTGGGTGCCAAGCTACAGTGCACAGGAGCTGCAGAATGGAGCAACAAAAAGAATTAATTTGGCTGGTGGTGGTAAGCGGCCAGGGCTATTGGACCCCCATTTATGGCAGCTAGATCCTGAGATGAAGGGTGCATGGCTGCATGTAAAGAGAGGTGCTGGGGGTCAGCTGGCCAGGCTACAGTGTGCAAGGGGCTGCTGGGTGGGCGCAGAATTGAGGGGCCAAAAATAATTGATTTGGCCCCCTAGGTAGGACCTCAGACACCCCTGATGGGAGGTCCCATGCTAGGGTTAGAGGGAAAAAATTGGCCCACCTGCAGCAGGTGGGAGGTCAAAAGTACTGCCCTGTGGGAGGTCCTGACAGTGATTGATGTAATGGGAGGGATGTCCCATACAAGTGGTATCAACCACCTATGCAGACCCCCTTTGGGGTATTTCTTCTTCATGAAAGATTAACCCCTATGGGTCATCAATATAGGTGGCCTGAAGTGTTAGATGGTGCTTAGCTGTAAAAATGGTACTACGGCGTATCCCACACACCAGGGCTCATTCGAAGCTGCTGAAATTCAAGGTGCCATATTCCCTGCACTTTTTCATGGTTTTTTCTACCCTGATTGTGTGAAGGATTTTGTTTTTAAATCTTCCAGATGGTGTGAGAGCAGAATGGTTTATCGTATATGTGTGATGTGTTCATGCGTGTCTTTGCTCACATAACCACCAATTTCCCAGCACTCAACTGCCTGTGAAAAAACAGTACCTAGGCTGCTAATACACTAATTAATCAGTAAGTTATCTGGAAGGAACATTCAGAAGAGTTTTTTCCCCCTCTTTCTGTGTATCCTCAATTGTGGTTGTAACCTAACATTGACACATCAGAGGAATGATAATTACATTGCAGTAGTAAACACATTGGTATTCATGATAGCTGAGTAAAAAACAGCATCTATAGTAAATATAGAACAAGGTAAGCATAATGGTCACTTCGAACTTGGATCAGATCCCCATGTGAATAAATGGTATCCAGCGTTCATATGAGACCTTTCTCTCCTTCAATTCTTTCACAGCTAAGTGCAGTGCCTCCGCTGCATCATTTGCCTGCGGCTGTCGACCCTCCCGAAACAGATGTGAGTATACAACCTCTGCAACCACTGGACCATCTGAGTCATTCATAGACCACATCGTCCCAATGGCACCACGGAAACCTGCTGCAATGAATCCACCACCCAGATGGAAGGATTCATTGTCAAGTTTTGCATCACCCATAGCTGTCTGGCATGCAGCAAGGAATACAAATTCCGCATTTTTGAGAGGCATCCTAAGGATGGTTTCCATCTCTAAGTTACCTCCACAGAGAAGAAGACAGCTTTTTGTTGGATCAACCACGTCTTGTGTTCCATGACAGGCCAAATGCATCCAGGAGCAATTGTGTAATTGGAGTTTCACTGCATCCACCGTGGCTTGCTTTCCTTCAAGGCACTCAATTTGTTCCTTTGGGATGATAGAAAGAATGTTTTTAACCTCCTGTTCCACTCCTGGAAGGTAATTTGAACCACCACCAGTGTCTGTTACTCCCACAACACCCACTTTAGGAGCAGTGGATGATTTTTTGGAATAGCCATCCAACAGAGATCCCAATGTTGCAGTATAGGAATGAATAAATTGATCAGCTGGAGGGCTTGCATGCAGAGGCAATCCTGTAAATGCTCCAGTTGGCAACCACCATAATCTGCCATTGTGGATTCCATGCTGAAAAACTATTAGTAAAATGGAAAGAGGATAGTAAGATTTGTACTAACTGATTCCAAGGCATGATAAACAGGACCAACAATACAAGTCCAGAGCCAGGCTAATATATCTGAAAAACACTCTTCACGTGGTTTGGATGCAAACCCCTCACGCTGGCCAAAAAGTCTAGTTGATGTGGATTCTCCTCATGTTCTGACATGGCAATGACCAAAGAGTCCTTGGAGTGCTTCTTGTTGTGATTTCAACATGTCTAGTGTCACATTCGGAAATGGAACATGCACTGGATCCGAATCTGATGTTGGATGAAGAATTAAAATCCCATCACAATGGTCCGGGTGACTGTTCAAGATAACAACAGGTCCCCCTCGGGATGCATGGCAAAGCTCCTTGTATGGCTTTGAAAGAAGGAAATATTGAAGGGCTGGCTGCTGGCAGATCTCTTTTAGTAGGTTCTGCCTCTTCATGGCAACATCTCTTGGATGGTGAGGTGTGCCACTATAGAGCTCAGAAGACAGGAATTGCAATTTCTTCGCTTGGTCAGGGGGAAGCTGATGCAAGTCTGTTCTCAACTGGAGCATCTGCTGAAATGTGATCCCTAGTCCCTGCTCCATAATTTCTACTGCAGACACTAGGTCAGAGAAATCAATGCAGGTTTTTACTGCAGCAGAAGTGACTTGTTCAATATTGAGGCAGTGAATGGCTTCATGCCGTACAGATAGGAGATTACCAATCCAGAGGATCTCAGGTAAGAGGTTGAAGGCATTCAAGTATGCTGTTATGCATTTTGATGACTGGACCTCTTGTGCAAAAGATGCCCAGTTGAGGGCTTCATTCCAAGACCGCTCTGGGGTTGAACTAGGAATTTTGAAGGAAGCAGTGTAATGAGTGTAGGCACTTTCTAGATCATCTATGTCTCTCAGCCTCCGGTATCGATCTGTGTAGGACACAGCAAGACTCTGGAGACGACCTGCTCTATTTGGGTGGTTGTCTGGGGTCAGATTCACTGCCTCTTGGTCCAGTGACAATGATGCAGCCTCCAAATCATCCAAGTCCCCCAGGCTTCGGTATTGATATTTGAAGGACAAAGCAAGGCTCTGCAGATGACGTGCCCTATCTGGGTGACTTTTCGGAGTGAGATCCAAAGCCTCTTGTTGGTGCTGTAATGCAGCTTCAAGATCATCCAGGTTCCCCAGCCTTTGGTATCTATCTGTCAGGGACAAAGCCAGGCTTTGCAGATAATCTGGTTTATCAGGGTGATCTTTCGGGTTAAGGTCCACTGCTTCTTGAAATTTATTTATTGCAGCCCCAAGATCATTTAGGTCTCCCAGCCTCTTGTATCGATCCCTGAAAGACACTGCTAGGTGTTGTAGACAACCAGGCCTATCTGGGTGGCCTTTTGGGCTGAGGTCAACTGTTTCTTCATCTAGTCGCAATGCAGCCTCCAGATAATTCAGATCACCCAGCTTCCAATATCGATCTGTGAAGGACACAGCAAGATTTTGCAGACGACCTGCCCTCTCTGGGTGGCCATCTGGTGTAAGGTTAACAGTTTCTTGGGCTAGCCGCAATGCAGCCTCAAGATCATCTAAGTCTCCAAGTCGCTGGTATCGATCTGTGAAGGATAAAGAAAGGCTATGTAGATGGCGTACCCTATCTGGGTGGTCTTTTGGCATAAGGCCAACTGCTTCTTGGTTTATCCACAATGAAGCCTCAAGATCAGCAAGGTCTCCCAGCCTTTGATATTGATCTTTGAGTGACAGAGCAAGACCTGTCAGACGACCTGCTCGATCTGGGTGTCCTTCTGGTGTGAGATCCACTGCTTCTTGGTCCAGCTGCAATGCAGCTTGAAGGTCATTCAGGTCTCCCAGTCTATGATATTGATCACTAAAGGACACAGCAAGGCATTGTAGCCGATATGCTCGATCTGGGTGCTCTTCTGGTGTGAGATCCACTGCTTCTTGGTCCAGCCGCAATGCAGCCTGAAGATCATCCAGGTCTCCCAGCCTCTGATATTGATCTTTGAATGTCAGAGCAAGGCTTGTCAGATGAGCTGCTCGATCTGGGTGCCCTCCTGGGGTGAGATCCACTGCTTCTTGAGCCAGCCGTAATGCAGCCCCAAGATCATTGAGTTCTCCCTGCCTCCGGTATCGATCTGTGAATGACACAGCAAGGCTTTGCAGACGACCTGCCCGATCTGGGTGCCCTTCTGGTGTGAGATCCACTGCTTCTTGGTTCAGCTGTAATGCAGCCTCAATATCATCCAGTTCTCTCAGCCTCTGGTATTGATCTGTGAAGGACTCAGCAAGGCTTTGCAGCCGATCTGCTCTATCTGGGTGCCCTTCTGGCGTGAGATCAACAGCTTCCTTCTTTGTCTGTAATGCAACCTGAAGATCATCTAGGTCTCCCATCTCCTCATACTGCCTTTGCAAAGCTTCACCCAGCCATTGTTTGTATTTAGGTAGATCTGGGTGTCCCAATGGTGTCTGTTCTATGATCTGTTTCCAAAATCCTATTTGTGAATCATCTGAGTGCTACACCCCTTTCAGCCTTACTCCATAATTCGTGTATTCTATGCACTCACAGACATATCAGATTCATTATCATTTGAAATGGGTTCAGAAACATTATCAATAATAGAGCCCTGTCTCTTATCATCAGTTCTGATTCAAACAGAGAAGAAAGTAAAATTCTTACAGTTTGGGTGGACATTTTAAAATGTGGGCAAAGGAGAAGCATCCGTTCGACAGGCTTATATATACCAAGGTAGGCGCCGGGTACGCATCTAACTATTCAAAGAACTGTCAAATATGACAGATTGATGGCACAGCACAGGCCAACGATCAGGTCAATTACGGTAGTATTTCGACTGTAGGCTCAGTGACGGGTGTTTTTTTGATGTGTGTAAAAATTACCCCTAAATCAAAAGAAAATTTATCGGTCTTCTCGGCTGAAAATTGATGAAACTTACGAAATACAGTAACATGCGGTATGCTTCATGTTTGGACCACAGTGCGCCTAGCTCATTACTCGTATCTTAAGCAGATGCCCTCATTTTATGTGCACATGTTTATATTCTTCCTTTTCTCCCACTCCGCCCGGCAGCTGCCGTATGTCCATTCTATTTCCGAGTTACCATTGTCTCATTTGGCCGCTTTCTCCCAATCTCTGTTCCTCATTCTCACGTACGACGAACTGGGAAATGTAAGCTCCCTTTCCGCCTGATAGAAATCTGCTCTCTCTCACACGCACAGCCCACCCGGACGCACCCGAGCCGCTTCAGCCCCGCTCAAAAGAAGAACGCTACGTCAACAGCACGCTCCTCTCTTCCCACCCCCCTCATTCATCGTCCCTCTTGCAAAATGTTCCTTATTGCTAGCTGGAGGCTTTGATGTGGCTCCCAGATCTGCAGAATCCCCCAATCTATATCTCCGCCGTCAAGTCTCACACAATTGTCCAGACCCTGCGAGTCCATTTTAATCAAGAATCAAGAATCATGGAATTGCAAGTTTACGCAAGTCGCCCGCACGCTCAGCTCAACGATCAAACATAATCCTTTGTTGTTTTCCTTTCTGTCAGCTTATGCGAATGGCAAGATTTTCCAGCTTCGTCAACGTCAAGCCATTGTTAAATTTTTTTCGGTGCCTCCGCTGCCTCGGGCTCTGCGCACTTGACTCCATGGTGCTTTTGGCTATTTTATCTGTGCGGCCCTATATTCACTTCGGGCTGTGGGCGACCGGAGGCCTTGGAGCCCATCGATACGACGGCAAGATCTGACATTTAATGCACCCACGCTAACACTTCTTGCAGATATTGGTGTCACCCTGAGGTGTGTGTTAAGCACAAACACGTCGCAGATGGCCCCAGTGAGTGCCCGCCCGCGCTGGATGCCCCCGCTCATCGCGACAGACACATGCAGATCACCAGTCCATCAACGCGAAGTTCTTCGAGGCAAGGCAAGGAAGGGTGCGCTATCCGAAAGACTATGTTGTATTGACCACTGACGCCGTGTTCCAAGGCCTCACCTTTGACGAGATGCCAAAGCGCTGGGGATGGATGAGGTCTGCATCGCCGCGGCATTCTAAGGCCTGGTGCATCGAACCCTCCTCTCACATCATTCCGTCTTCCAACCCCGCTCTTCCAGGCGAAATTCACCCCAGAAGAATTGAATTTTGTGGGGATCCTCGACGATGAGGCAGACTCTCCGTTCGTTTCAAGTCTTCAGGGACCGTTCGGCGAGCACTGACGGGCTGATGCGCACACAGAACTGGCCCCGCTCATTTCTGCACTCCCTCCGGCCGATGGAATCTTCACGGATATTTGAGGTGCATTTCCGCTCCCCTGCTCCTTCCTCCCACCGCTCATGTACTTCCCATCATCTCGCACCAGTAGCACGTCTCCGGCTCTCATCGCGGAAGGAGTCTCGACTCCCCGTGCACACGACACACTCAGCACCGCTCCAGCATGGCCACTCACGGCGGGCATTGCTCACTGTACACATCAGATGGAGGTAGTATTAATGGCCGCTTAGCGCCAGCGACACCCTGCCGCTCCTCTGGGGCTCGAGGTACGCTGGGCAACACACTACAATGCTTCTCCCAGCTTATCTCCATCGCACGGTGCAGCGTCCTGAGTCGAAACGAGTCCCTTCCTTGGGCCCATTCCATATCCGGCTATAATTCCTGTGGCTCGAGTTTAATCCCGTAGCTGCTGCGACTTTGTGGGTGTCTTATAATCTACCGTGAGTCTATCTATATTTTTTTGTCTAATCTCCCTCCACTGACTACGTGCCCCACAGGACGAAGTTATTTCCAGGCGGCTTGGACGCCGCAGTTGGTTCTAATATCTCATCTACTGCTCGTTTCCAGGGTGGTGGCTGTACGTGCAAAGTGTTAGAAATGGATTTAAGTAGGCCTACCAAGTGCACTGAACAATGTTAAGTCAGTCTGAGTATGGTCGGCGGATTGGTCGCGGTTGAATTCCCATTGTGCCTGTGTACCATGTGACTTTGGACTGCCACCGAGCACCGCCTCCGCTGTTCCCATCACTCCGCCCGCGTCTCCCGCCCGTCCGCTCCACGTCCCGGCCACGATTGCTGCACGTCGCAGCCCGTCGTTGACTACCTATTATGCATCGCTGCCAGTCCTGTGTGCTTGGCCACACTGATGTGCGTATTAGTATGTCGATGTTATTTTGCTTAATCACCCTCTTTATAAAATTAAGCATGTCCGTCTGAAGCCTTTAAACTCCGCCAACTCCGCACTCGGATTTGGCTCGGATCAACTTGCCGAGACGTACCTAAAGTCAGCTTATTTATTCGGATACTGAATCTCAGCAACACCTCAAGTTGAGCTTATTGGTATCACCGTCGTTAAGGGTTTTCTTCCTCTTCATAAAAGTCTGGGAAATAGGACAATGTGGACTTTCAAACTTTCAGCTAAGTGGACCTCAACGTCGGCTCCCATTTGGCGGAACTCGCCGCTCCCGCACAAACTCCTTCCATCACTTCTCCTTCAAATAGACTCAAGTCATGGGTTCCCGAGGATTCTCCTAGCGACCAAGTAAAGCTCCGCTTTTGATGCATCAGAAAGCTCCCGACACATAGCGTCCGAACTGCCACGTGACGGTCGCGTCGCGTCGCATCTTTTTTCTGTTCCCACAGAAGAAAAAAATGTCTTCTTCCATATGTGTCTTTCTAACTTCAAGATTTAAATGCTGTTTATGCCATACTTCGATGCATTTCTCTCTCTTTATAACTACCCTGCTTTCAATCATCAATCCCAACTTGATCCCAACACTTCTGAATTTACTTGCATTTTATTTCATAAATTTTGCCCTTGCTTTGAAGGATGTGCTCTTGGGAGAAAATTAGGGACGTATGTAGGCAATATGGTCCCATGAACTTGAATCCATGGTTCGTACACCTCACAATTTCTATGATCAGTAAAGGGGGAGGGGGACCGCTCCGCGGTCCCCCGAGCGCTTGTTATATTTAAATTTGGGCGCTATACTGCATCTCAGCTTTTAATGCTGGTCTCAAGTCTAACTTTGGGTGAGAATTCACTTCAGGACGAATGCTTGCTCTCTTCCACGCACACAATCACCTTCTAGCTGCTTTGCCGCATGCATTTCAAGTCAAATTTCGGTTCAAAATTCACTTCAAGATTGATCCCCGCTCTCTCGTACGCCCACGACTACCTTCAAATTAGTCAAGACTTCAGTTCATATCAGCTTGACCTACTTTGCCGCATACCATCGCAATTTTATACGGCGGGTTCCCTGTTCTATTCGATGACATGTAATCTACCTACTTTCCTCACTCGTTTGGCATCATTTCTCGCGACTGACTCGGTTCGTTGCAGCGAATGAATGCTACGAGTGGTTCGAATGGCCTTGCTTCCAGTTCGCCCTGGCACGGGTAAAGTATGCATGACTCTGAGACGTTGTTCATTTTGGGATAGGTTTGTAAATGCTCTACAAGCGAGGCCACTCGAGAGCATGACCCGTTGGTTGGGACGTCAAGTCAGGTCAAGGGGTGCTGGCCCTCCGCAGTGCGGCACAGGATTAAACAGCGACGTAAAGAAATGTATCCAAGAATAGCAGTTACTATTTCACCTTGAGTCTCTGCCAAAGCAGCAGTAGTCGCGGTTATCATCCTAGTACAGCGCGGATCTAGTTGGCGGCTTATGGGCACGCGATTGAGTCTCTTCCCTTGCACGAAAAAGAAAAAGAAAACTCCGCGGATCCGCAGGCACAAGAATCGATAGACAAGGAGATACATCCGTGTTACAGTCGCAAACCAGGAAGAGCAATGCTCTGATTGTTCGCTGAATATCTCGCCCAAATCAAACCTAAATCGCTCGGTCCAAGTTTGTAACCGGGTCCTCGTGAGGCATGCTCTATGTCGGAATTTACCCCTGGGTGATAGCCCTTGTCGCTCTTGAGAACGAGAGCAAAACCTTCCGGGACCCTAAACATGCCCAAACACGTACATAGAAGCGCAACACTACAGTGCCGCCGATTGTAGGGGCTATTTTGCATCCAGGAATTATATAGCCATGATGAGGGACCCAGAAAACCCTCAGACAAGAAGACAGTCCATATTTGGGTAGCTCATTGGCTGAAAAAGGCAAGACCAATATCCTAATTGATCACGTTGATGGTTGAACAAATATTTGCTATTTCTCTCGTTCCACCCCATAGTTTGAGGCAAACCCGTCTCTGAGTAACCTAAGATAATCCCCTACTATGTACCCACCAAGCTTTGAGGCAACATTAACAGTGGGTATTGCCGAAAGTGTAGTGTTGCTCTTGCACATTATGTTGCGCTTCCCGGTTTGTGACTGTATTTGGAGGAACGAGTTTCACATCACACAACAGACGGGCAATCCCAAGGCCGAGAAAAACACACGCAAGATTTGCTAGGGAAAGAGATATACTTGCGACCCGGGATAAGGACCATTAAATGAGGAGGTACAGAGCGGCGAATAGTCGATAAATCTGGCCACCAGGTTGAGTGTGCGGTGTATTCCGTATTTGCGTCATATAAAACACATTCCAACTTCCGACTGGGTGCAAAGTTACGTGTTGAAGGTCTGATCACGTCCGGTATTGGTTTTCAAGAGAGGCCTAAGAAGGAATCGGTGACTAACTCTGATATTATTCAGGACGCAAAGACCTCAAAAACGACAAAAGCTCGAGACTCGAGTTGAGCTTGAGCCTTGAAGCTTGAAACTTGAAGCCTCGAGGTGACAACGGGAATTTGACGAGAAGCTTCTACCTGCCTGGATATAATGCCTGGCCAACATTCTGTGTCTCATAAAACACAGACTCGAGGATATGTACATCTCTGAGACCACAGACGCAAGGCTGAACCGTGACAGGCGGCCGACGTGCCGATTGATGATGATCGTTGGCGGAGTGCCAAATCGGATCTTGATTCCTCCGTGCTCTCACACAGCGCCTAGCCCAGAGCTCGCACCGGTCGGCCTCTCTTCCATAACACCCATTCAATCCTAAGGTTGCTCCGCCATGTTCTCCTCGCCACTGTCCGAGTCGTCTGCTTCGGCGACGAGGAACAGCTGCATCCGCGACGAGCAGCACTAGTTAATTCTTCGTCGACCTTCCTCCCCTCTGGCACGTGTCGCCGCCGCCACCAGCCGCGGACGGAGAAGTTTGCTTTGTTGCACCCTGCGTCCTTAATCCCATATCCTTTGTGCGATCTCATCTCTTCTGTTGCTACTCGCAGGATACTGTATTTTTTTATTCAATTCGACACTCACACATCACAGGGGGGTTGTCGAGTACGAACTTTGGTTCTTTGTCACGCATCACAGGGGTAGTTGTCGAATAGGTTCTACAGTTCACAAAATAATAAAACACTGCTCTTGGCCTCCAAAAGTCATGGATATCGTTTTCTGCACTTCCTGGGCCCTCCACAGAGCCTTCAATCAATTTTCAGCTTTGAATTGCCCTAAAATAGGCCCGAACTTAACACACAACCCATGTATTTCAAACCAAAATCTGCCTGGTTCTCCGTGCTTCCGCGGAAAGTCTCAAACAATTCTAGGATACCCCTGCATCTACCTGGGACGGTGTCGAATTTTTTAGGGGTGTCACGGTCGAATTGAATGAAAAAAAAAACAGTATACCTCCTCACCCCCATCATTCTCGGTGTCTCCTCCTCCGCCGCCGCCGCCACTGCATGCTCGCCAACAGCACCGGGCCCCGCTGGTCTTCTGCGTGCAAGTCGATATGTGCAAGAACCCAATACTGTGGGACATGTATCTGGCGCCGCGGGTGGATAATAATGGGCCTAACAGTGTGCGCTATTCTCCTTCTTTTATCTCCCTTTCCCTTCATTTCTTATCCCTTTCCTCGCTCCTGCCAACACACACATCCTGAACAGATCTCGAAATCCCGTCTACATTCCATCTCATCCTATCCCTCGCATTCCCCGTTATTCTCCCGCACGATCTATGCATCCTCACCTCGCCCCATCCCTATAGACCTCGTTTTTATTTTATGTTCTATTCGATCTCGTTCTGGCACCCGTGGAGAGGTACGCAAAAAGACGTGTTATGTGCCGGGTGCGCGTATTGCCCGAGTCGCCAGGCATGCCGGTACGCCCGCATCAAAGATGTGGACGCGTCGGTGTCATCCTCCAAGTTCCGCAAACTTACTGCTACCCTCCCAAGAAAGCACGCATCCCTCCTCTTCCAGCTTCGCTCCCGCCATGTCGCACTCGCTCTCGCTCGCCACCTCCACCGCATAAATAAGTCCCCCCCTCCAGTTTGCACTGCCTGCGGCATGCACGACAAAACAGTCGACCATTACTTGCACTTTTGCCATGCGACGATGGTGCCAGACACCTTCTCCCTGTCTCCAACCCGCTTGCCAGCTTCACCAAACATCTCCTTACCGATCCCACCATACTGCCTGATCTCTTCGAATACATCCAATGCACAGGCCGCATCCACTCCGTCTTCGGAGATTTCAAAACCTTAGAATGCACCAATGCCGATGCGTAAATTTCTCTTAGTGTCTGTTACTTACTGCTAGCTATTGCTCCTTTCATCATATCTCTGTCTCTATCTTGCTCCTCCATTCATGCATAACATAGTCTAGTTTACCCTAGAGGCTTCGGCCACCCCCCATATACCTCGCGGATTTTTCCGCTTCGCAGATCATCCTTGTCACGGTCTTGCAAAGTTTCGAGCCTGCATGATTTACATTGCTATCCATTTTTCTGGACCAGATAAGATACCTTACGATATTTTAGACAGAACCATATCTACCATATGTCTTAGACACAACGGATATAAAATACAGATTCAAAAAAAAAAAAAAAAAAAAAAGCATTCGTAGTTCCTAACTTTTCCCTGAATCACACCGGCTAACTCAAATTGCGAAGTGAGGATCAGCCGAGGGCTTGTGCCCTTCACTCAAAGGGGTTTCCCAGACCCTCTGGTGTCTTGATCCCCAGCGCATTCTGAGGTGGCCGAGTTCTCCGGATGCAACGAGGCGGTTGGTCGTAGGTAAATGAAGAAAATGTCTATCGGGACAGAAAGAGGTAAGTTAAATAGGTAGAGACGCGAGAGGGTGAGAGGAGTGTAGAAATTACGCGTGAGGCTCGCTGGCCATCCTTCCAACGGGGGTATGTCGCAGTTTGCGCGCTCGAGTTGCTAGAGGTATGCGGTCACATGATCCGGTGATTGCGTGAGTCTGATATCGTGCGGCGGGGTATCGAGGATAGAGCAAGATGTGAGTGGCTGTTAACGCTCGAGGTGGGGTGGGAGAGCAAGGGGTAGATGTGTCATGGCAATGAGCCAGCCACTGGGCACTTCCACAGCGACAGTCATCATCCACGTTCGGGAGGTGTTGTGGATGCGATGGATTTCATTGCTTACAGTAGCAGAAACATCAATACCACAGATTTTGGGCCACATCAAACGCCGTGATTTAGAAGATGCGAGTCTAGGATTTGGGCGAGGTAAGACAAGATTTGCAGGAGAAATGAACGTTCGGACGCTTGGTCCGATTTTTTGAGTGCTCACCCAGGCTTCCGCCATTCAAGTTTATTCAATCCCGAATTGATTCCTCTGACCTTGACTCATCTCGCGCGCAACTCAACTCCGGCCTCGGAATACCAGGAACTTCTTCTACCACTTCGTAGTCCGACCTCCTGCTTGTGCAATATATATATCTTCCGACTTACAAGTCCTGCTTCATCTCAGTTTTGCTGTCACCAGGCCTCGATGGCGTCCGACTGTAATTGTCTCATTATCGAGGCGTTTCTGCGGTAAATTGCTGGCACGATTGTGGCTTGACTTAGCGGCACATTTTTGTTAGTATTCTTTAAGTTCTAGCCAGTCCCGAGATAGGTCTCAAGTTGAGGTCAAGGAGTAGATAACATATGCAAATGGGGGGGGTAGGAGAAATCTCAAGAGGATTTGAGGATGTCTTTGAGCCGAAATAAAGAGTCCAGGATCTAGACCGATGAAAGTCGGCCGGTGATCTCGGACTTCCCGATTTGGGGGGGTTGTCAGAGAGGTCTGTGTTAAGATCGGGATGATTGCTCACCTCTTGCCGCTAGCTTGCGGCTAGCCCATCCGTCGAACCTCGCCAGCCCCCGCTACCTGACGCTAGACGATGTGCTGCCCTAGCCGCATGTGGGCTAGACCGGCTAGTCGGCATCTAGCAGCATCTAGCCGGTGCCTCTGGCTATCTCTGGCTAGGCAGTGCTGTGGCTATCGACTCTCTGAACGCAGTGAAACACCGCACAACCTTGGATTTATTTTAATTCTTTCAGGCAATTTACCTGCAGCTGGTGTCCAGGTGCTTCCTCACTGAGTTGAGCTCGTACTCGGAGTTGAGATTAAATTTAAATCGGCTTGACTTGAGACAAACATCCTTGTCGCTTTCTGCCCAGTCAATTTCAAGTCCTGAGACTGATTTCTGATTGTTATAGCTGTCGGCATCAATACCGCAATGTTCAAGGTGGGGTCCTGGATTCTTTCTGCAATTCGTCGCCCTTCCAACACTACGCAGACACTGTCCTCTAAATCTTTGTTCAACTCTTGCTGTTCTCACTCGGTTCCCTCATTTTCTACTGATTGAAGAATGATTTCGTGGAATGCCCTGGATGAATCAATCTCCAAACACATTCGCTAGGCCAACTCTGGATAGCAGCATTCTAGCAGACGAACTCGAAAGTCGGCTCGCAGCAGCAGAATCCATTGGTCGCAGTCCCAACATGAACCGGTAGTTCTAATATAAGTTGCAAAAGACCGGATGGCAGCAGCAAAAAAATGAAATCAGTACCTGGTGTTATCCTAGTCCATCTTATTGAACGATCTTCCCGACATTCATCCTCTGGTTGTTGATTCTATGTTTACTTCGCCGTTCACTGTCAAATCATCTGATTCGTAGCATAGGTCTATTGAAAGCTCCTGAAAATCAAGATGCCGCAGTCCCTCTACTTTAAGTTCCCTTGTTGTCTTTCCGGTTCTGCGCTCACCGACGATCGTTCCCTGCCGCGACGGATATTATATTTTCCATCTCGCAATTTGGCTTGAGACGATTGTAAGAATCGAGCGTGTCAATTAATATTGGCAGTATTCGCAACACGCGCTGCCGCCGTAAGAACGCCCTCGAGGGAGTTGAAGGAACCGTGCAAATACAGTGGAGCCGAACTCGAGTGCGAACGGACGTGGACTCGGAGCACGAACGGACGTGAACTCGGAGCTCGAATAGACGTGAACTGATTCGAAACTGGGGACCGAGGACGCGGCAGGACCGACTTGGAGCAATAAAAATAAACGGAAGATAGTACAAAATGAGGGCCGAGGGGGGTTGATTTTCACGCGGTACAGAGCTATCTTGCAGGCGTGGACGAGGAGTGCAGAGCAAGTCACCGGTGGTGAACGAGCTCGGATAATAGTAAATACCGCTGCTGCAGAAAGAAGCTAGGATAACAGGACGAAGGGTCGCCCAGAGTCCGGATATCTCGATACCGCCAGGTCTGGAAGAAGAAAAATAAGAAAAAGCACGGGCGGGGGAAGATGCTGCTGGGAGAGAAGTTTTAATGTAGGATGTAGGGCGGGACAGCTCCATGTATGTAGGTTGAGACTCGGACGAGTGCGTAGTAATACTATTGGATCCTCGACGCATCTGGGACGTAGAAGTGGTGCAGCGATGTGAGAAGAGTCCCTGACGCGGAGGAGACGGAGTTGAAAACGAATCCAAGGCCGAGGACACGAGAGATTGAATGGTTCTTTTTTGCAGACAGAGCACGAGAATGCGCAAGGTCGGCGCTCAGACTCTAGATCCTGCGGGGTAGCGTTCGGATTTCTTTGGTGATGTTGGAATTCGATTGGAATTTTCGGTGCAGTGCAGAGTTTATTGAAAAATGGAGGAAGGGAGCTAATAGACGACGGAGGGTGTACAGTAACGGCGTGTACGGGCGTGGGCGAGAAGGATTGAGAAGGAGGATGTTCGCACCCATTTGTCACTTGTGCATCATGCACCGCTGGGGCGGCCTGCAGCTGGTGTGCGTCCTACCCGTCATAGACACGGCGACTCCACGCGGCACGGTCAGCGTCTCATGCCCCACGTTCCAGTTGCGCGCCATGCAGTTCCGCGTTCGACATCGACATCTACGACCAGTGAGCGCACGCAGGACGACACGAATCAGCGATTCCCACCCATCTTCGGTAAAGAATATCCATCTTCGACACACACAGCAGTCCCGCGCACCGACGCATGTGCGCGTATGTGCACTGCGACTCCACGCCGCACGAATGTGCTACGGCGCCTCCAGCGTGCGCCCGCTCCGCATCACAGTGAGAGGGGAAGGAATTGCGACGCTGTGGGCGGAAACGATGGCGCAGGAAGATAAGAAGATGAGAAGAAAGAAAAGAGAAAAGGGGAACATCAAACACACCGTAATTCCTGCCTCCCACCGTTCTCGCTCCCCATCGCTACAGCGATGCACGCTTCCCACCTACGTTGACACGGGACGGGTGGCGTCCAGCATGCGGTGGCGAGGATGGCGACGGCGCAACAAAAGTAGGCACGGATGCGCGGAGGAGCGTTGTGAAAGATGATGGATGCTAAGTCAGATCGGAGGAGAGGACGAAATGAGACGCACCATACCACTTCACGCGCGGCGGGGCACATGTCCAGCTGAAGGGGTGGGCGTGCGGATGAGGCGCGACTCGCGGGGAAGGGGGCGAGACGGTGCGGGCGGACCGAGGCGCAGTGGTACGGCGGAGAGTCATTGTCGTGGGGAATCGTATGTGCGCGATGATAGTGGACGTCGGGATCGGCGCGTGGAGAGGCATTGTGCGCGGGGAGTTGGGCGCAAAGATCGGCGACATGGGCGGGTGCACTGTCGTACACGCTCTCCGAGTCCACGGTGGCCTGTCGGCGTCGGAGTGCGATTGCGCACCATCGAGGGACGTATCCACTTCGCGGGCGGAGTACGACGCCGGGAGCGTATGACCAGCCTGCGCCGCGAGAAAGCGAAAGGAAGCGTATCAGAGGCAGCGAGCTGAGGTGCATCGAGTACAGAGTAAAAGGCCGTTGGCTTGCAAGTCTGGAAGGAAAAGCGAGATCGGACGTCGGCCGTTGATCCGACGGACTTGATTGGCTCATCAGCACCGCTTTCCCTCCTCCTCCCGCCGTCACTACGTCGCAACCCATTCCCGATGGCACCACGTCGTCGGCGCCGTCACCGCCCATGAACCCGAAGGTGGGAACCAGCCGGACATCTGTGTTACTGTTTCGTGCGTCTTGCTTCGGGTGTATCACAGCGTAGTCTCACACTCGCATTTCCATGATTTTATCTTATCCCTCTCCTCCGCGCTCGCTCGCGATCTATTTTTTCGGTCTACATCTTCCTCGCAACTCTAGCTCTCGGTCTCTTCTGCGTCATCCTTCTGCTCCCTCCTCCGCCGTCGCGACACGGCACCCGATCCTCGCCGACGTCAATTTGCGCAAGAAGTCGCTCCTGCGGGACGCTTCTCTAGCATCGCTTGTGCCCAAGAATGGGGAGGGTTAGGCGATGATGGGTGGAAATGGTGTGTACAATCCTTCTCTGTTTTTTATTCTCTCCCTAACCCTCCGCTTCCCTTTTCCTCTGGCTCTCGTTATCCTTCCTCCTTTCTCTTCTTTTTTCGTTCCCTGCCACCCCGTTACTCCGTCCCTTTTTTGCCGGCAGTTCGGACGGTGCTCCATCCCATCTTCCATCCATCATTGTCATCTCATCTCATTTCCTTCTGTATCATTTCATCTCTTGCACCCCATCCTTGCGTCCGCGGAGGCAGATGTGCGGATCTGGCCCGCGTACGTGCCTGGCGATGTGCCCTACATGCCGAGGATGCCCACAGCGTCGTTGTACGACCCCGGGAGTCATTTTACGCGCAGGCGAGCGGAGATGCGGACTCGGTGTGACGTTGAGTCATGCGGACTCTACGAACACGGAGAGGGAGTGCAACGGAGGCCTCCGCATATATTCTCGGCTCGCTTCCCAGTAGGGTGGTGCACGGATTGCGGCGCTCCGATTCGTGCGTGCTGCGCCGCGGAGAGGCGGTGTGCGCGCCAGCGCGGGACGAGGCTGCGAGGAGGCGTCTTTATCCTTCACTCTTACGGGCTGCAGGAGCGTTATATCGAGGGGGACGGCAAGCGTCGCGCGTTGTCCAAGTCTACGAGGCGCTGTGCGCGTCGTTGTTTGGCGCGCCATCGTGCGGGGGTGCCTAAGATCCGACATGAAATCTGGTGCACTGGATGCCGGCGCGCGCACGGGAGGCGTTGTCCGCGTCGTCGTTTGGCGCGCCATCGCGCAATGTGATGCGGAGAGGCGTACGCCGCGGCCGCGGAGACGTAGCAGCGAAGCGTGGAAGTCGTGCGTAGGGGGAACGTCGCGGGTGTGGATCTCGTGGGGCGGGCGTGCGTACTCGCTATGGTGCATGTACGAGTTATAGTTCGTGCGGCATGGACTCCGGAGAGCCATTCAAAGGACGGTGAATGCTCGCTCGTAGAGGTTACGCGCAGCCGTCGCGAGTGCGCGAAGTCTTTGGGACGTCCTCCTCGTCGCACTCCCAACTAATCTGGGGTGCATACGGCACGCGGAGCCATCGCCCTTCCTTCGATGGTGCGTGCAGACGTGGCGTAGACTCGCCGGTGTGCTGGATTTCCATCTCCACTCGCACCGGCGTGTTGTGCAACATGGCGCGCGGATGCGCGAGCAAACGTGAAGCCTCGTACGCCGGGAGAGGAATGTTCTTGGATTCGTGCGGGCGTGTCGTCATAAGCCGCGCAGTAAACGGGGGCAGTACGTGGGGAATGCGGGAGTTTAGTGTCCGGGAGGCACTGAGAATGCGAGGGGTTTTATTACTGCTCACAGAAGTAAGTAGTAGCAGAAACATTATGTAATTTTGTAGACAGATTTCACTGAAATGCAGCACATGCCTTGATCACATCTTTTATCCGTCCTCCTGCTTTGGCAATATACTCAAAGTCCGGCTTGTGCTCATCAATAGTGTGTGGGTGTCCTTCAACTCTGCAGTCCTGTCGGGGCTGTGATTTCAGATGATGTGATTATTTACTGTGGTTCGGCATTGATTCCGAGACCTTGAGGTCGGATCCTCCATCAAGCTGCAGTTCGATTAGAGGTAAGTATGTTGAACCTATCACTTACATTTTTTTGCAGCATTTACAATTAATAAAATGAAATATTCCTGCCGATTCCATGGCATTGGTGATTGTGCACGCAAACTTCTGACCTTCAAATTGGTTCAAAATTCATACAAGTGAGTATTCCAAGTCGATAACTCGACGCGTGCAAATCGATGCCTTGGGCTTGGAATACCAGACAATTCCTCGACCATTTCTTTGCTGCTGGGCCCCAGCTCGTACGTTCCAGTCCGACTTCTTCTCATTAATAGTATTAAAAACTTGATATGCTGCACAGTGGTCAGACTCACGCTCCCAGGCTGCGTCTCGCTGTAATTGTCCCATTATCGAGACACCACGGTGGATCGAGCTCGGAGTATCGATTAATGGGATGGATTACTGCATGTCTTCGGCGTCGATTTCGAGCCTACTCCCAATAGTACTCTGTAGTGTAATTTCGCCCTGGGTTTGTGTAATTTTGCTGCAGTTCACTGCAATCCCTTGTGTTCAAACTTTCATTCTACATTTTGTGAGTCCTCTCATCTGCTGTGTCAATTTTTGGCAAGTCTCGACTAGTGTTGTGGGTTTTACATTTCACGCGTTGGATGCATTTATTCACGGTCTTTTTCAGAGGCGTTCCACATTGCTTCATCCACATATGCTATTCGTGTAAGAACAAAAATTGATGCAAGTACGGGCCAATCACTCTTCAAAATCGAATATTACTGGTGCATTCCAATATCCAATTAAATATCTCTTCAGCGCGGCCCCAGCCTATTCAGCAAATACTGAGTCACAATTGTATCCACGCGACAGACATCTCGAGAGATGAAGGTAAGTCTTCAGCCTTGGACGGAAGTCTCGGAATACTCCCAACGATGGTGGTCAGTTCTGGCTGAGGATTCCGCAAGCATCTGTGTCCAACTAGTCCGTGTCCGATGATCTCAGCCAATTTCGGCGAAACGCACCTCCGGCGAAGCCACTATATGTAAGTATGATCTTGGCAGCATTTGTGGATCCCTTATATATGCAGTCGGAAATGTTGAAGGTGCTCTTTGTTTTTAATTTGCACACCGGTCAACAAACTCTCTTGAATGAATTCAATAATGAAGATGTGTGAGGGGAGACCAACATTGGCTCCCAAGTCCAGGACCACTTCGTTCATTTTTGATTCTCCCCGAATGATTTGTTAGAACCAAAGCCGGCTTGCTCCCTTGTCTTTTGTCATAGCTAACAACCACATAGATGACTGCGCAATTCAGCCCTCACCAGAGAAGTGAGTTCAAAGCAAAGGCTACACTGGTTCGCTCCTTTCCTAATCCGATTATCTTTGAGCAGGTGAGGTTCAGGTCTCATCATTTTTCTTATTCCCTGCCTATTTATCACCCGAGTTCCTTATTCACCTGCAGGTTCTTGGCATTGGTCATTGCTAGTAGTGATAATGAATCGCATTTGTATCCTGGTGCTAAGTATTACAAGACTAGTACAGAGAATGAAAGAATACAGAGAAGAATAGGTATATTTGTAGTCTCTTAAATAAACAGCCACTAACATGTTGATGCTCATATTCGAGAATGTACCAGGATTTAATCAGACTCCCATGTGGATAAATGGTATCCAGCGCTCATATGGGACCCTCCTTGCTTTCAATTCTTTCACAGCTAGGTGCAGTGCCTCAGCTGCATCACTTGCCTGAGGCTGTTGGCCCTCTCGAAACAGGTGAGAGTAGACAATCTTTGCAACCAATGGACCATCTGAATCACTCATGGACCACATTGTCCCAATCACACCTCGGAAACCTGCTGCAATAAATCCTCCGCCCAGGTGGAAGGATTCATTTACAAGTTTTGCATCTCCCATAGCTGTCTCACATGCAGCAAGAAACACAAATTCTGCATTTGAAAAAGGCATTTGAAGGATGCTTTCCATCTCCAAGCTGCCTTTATAAAGCAGCAGGTGGCTTTTTGTAGGTTCAACCACATCTTGTGTGCCATGACATGCCAGGTGGATCCAAGAGCAATTCTGTAGCTGGAGCTTCACAGCATCCACTGTAGCTTGTTCTCCTTCAAGGCACTCTACCTGAGATTGGTGAATGATGGAGCAAATGTTTTTGACCTCCTGTTCCACTCCTCCAAGATAGTTCCATCCATCACCAGTGTGTGTTATCCCAACAACACCAACTTTGGTGGAAGTAGTGGATTTCTTTGCGTAGGCATCCAACAGAGATCCTAATGTTGCAGTATATGAATGAATAAATTGATCAGTTGGGGCACATGCATGCAGAGGCAATCTTGTAAATGCTCCACTTGGTAACCACCAGAGCCTGCCATTAGTGATGCCATGCTAAATGAAATATTATTAAAATGTGAGGAGAACACTGAGATATGTACGAACTGATTCCAAGACCTGATAAAGAGGATTAACAATACAAGTCCAGAGCCAGGCTAATAGATCAGCAAAGCACTCTTCATGTGGTTTGGATCCAAAGACCTCCCAATTGCCAAACAGTCTTGTTGATGTGGATTCTTCTCGGGTTCTGACATTGTAATGGCCAAGAAGTTTGTTGAGTGCTTCTTGCTGTGATTTCAACATCTCTAACGTCACATTTGGAAGTGGTACATGAATTGGCTCCAGAATTGGATCCAGGATTACAATCCCATCACAATGATCTTTGTGGCTGTTCAGTATAACAACAGGTCCCCCTTGGGATGCATGGCAAAGGGCCTTGTATGGCTTTGGAAGCAGAAAATTTTCAAGACCAGGCTGCTGCCGGATCTTGTGCAGTAGGTTCTCCCTCTCAATAGTAACACCTCTTGGATCAAGGGATGTGCCACTGTAGAGCTCCGAGGAAAGGTATTTCAATTTATTTGCTTGAGCAGGGGGAAGTTCGTCTAAGTCTGTCCTTAACTGGAGCATCTGCTGAAATGTGATGCCTAGTCCTTGCTCCATGAGCTCTACTGCAGACTCAATGTCTGAAAATTTGATGCAGGTCTTCACAGCAATTGAAGTGACTTGTCCAATATTGAGTCGGTGCATGGTGGCATGCCGTACAGAAAGGTTATTTCCCATCCACAGAATCTCAGGTAGCAGATTGAAGGCATTGGAGTATGCTGTTATGCAATTTAAAGACTTGAACTCCTCTGAAACAGAGGCCCAGTTGAGGGCAGCATTCCAAGAGGCTTCTGGCATTGAAGTGTGTATTTTGAAGGAATCAATATAATGAGTATGCACACTTTGCAGATCATCCAGGTCTCCCAGCCTCTGGTATCGATCTGTGAAGGACACAGCCAGGTCCTGCAGTCGACGTGCCCTATCTGGGTGCCCATCTGGGGTGAGATCTAAAGCTTCTTGATATCTCTGCAATGCAGCTTCCAGATCATGCAGGTCTCCCAGCCTCCGGTATCGATCCCCAAAGGACACACCCAGGTTCTGCAGTCGATGTGCCCTATCTGGGTGCCCATCTGGGGTGAGATCTAAGGCTTTTTGATTTCGCTGTAATGCAGCTTCCAGATTATCCAGGTCTCCCAGTCTCTGGTATCGATCTGTGAAGGACACACCCAGGCTCTGCAGTCGATCTGCCCTTTCTGGGTGCCCATCTGGGGTGAGATCTAAAGCTTCTTGACATCTCTGCAATGCAGCTTCCAGATCATCCAGGTCTCCCAGCCTCCGGTATCTATCCCAAAAGGACACACCCAGACTCTGCAGTCGATGTGCCCTATCTGGGTGCCCATTTGGGGTGAGATCTAAGGCTTGTTGCATTCTCTGTGAGGCAGCTGCCAGATCATCCAGGTCTCCCAGCCTCTGATATCGATCCCCAAAGGACACACCCAGACTCTGCAGTCGATGTGCCCTATCTGGGTGCTCATCTGGGGTGAGATCTAAAGCTTCTTGCTTTCTCTGCAATGCAGCTTCCAGATCATCCAGGTCTCCCAGCCTCCGGTATCGATCTGTGAAGGACACACCCAGGCTCTGCAGTTGATGTGCCCTATGTGGGTGCCCATCTGTGATGAGATCTAAAGCTTCTTGCTTTCTCTGCAATGCAGCTTCCAGATCATCCAGGTCTCCCAGCCTCCGGTATCGATCTGTGAAGGACACAGCCAGGCTCTGCAGTCGACCTGCCCTATCTGGGTGCCCATCTGGGGTGAGATCTAAAGCTTCTTGCTTTCTCTGCAATGCAGCTTCCAGGTCATCCAGGTCTCCCAGCCTCCGGTATCGATCTGTGAAGGACACACCCAGGTTCTGCAGTTGATGTGCCCTATGTGGGTGCCCATCTGTGATGAGATCTAAAGCTTCTTGCTTTCTTTGCAATGCAGCTTCCAGATCATCCAGGTCTCCCAGCCTCTGGTACCGATCTGAGAAGGACACAGCCAGGTTCTGCAGTTGAAATGCCCTATCTGGGTGCCCATCTGGGGTGAGATCTACGGCTTCTTGCTTTCTCTGTAATGCACCTTCCAGATCATCCAGGTCTCCGAGCCTCTGGTATCGATCTGTGAAGGACACAGCCAGGTTCTGCAGTCGACGTGCCCTATCTGGGTGCCCATCTGGGGTGAGATCTAAGGCTTTTTCATTTCTCTGTAATGCAGCTTCCAGATCATCCAGGTCTCCCAGTCTCTGGTATCGATCTGTGAAGGACACACCCAGGCTCTGCAGTCGATCTGCCCTTTCTGGGTGCCCATCTGGGGTGAGATCTAAGGCTTCTTGCATTCTCTGCAATGCAGCTTCCAGATCATCCAGGTCTCTCAGCCTCAGGTATCGATCCCTGAAGGACTCACCCAGGTTGTGCAGTAGACTTGCCCTATATGGGTGCCCATCTGGGGTGAGATCTAAAGCTTCTTGCTTTCTCTGTAATGCACCTTCCAGATCATCCAGGTCTCCCAGCCTCCGGTATCGATCTGAGAAGGACACACCCAGGTTGTGCAGTAGACTTGCCCTATCTGGGTGCCCATCTGTGGTGAGATCCAATGCTTCTTGATTTCTCTGTAATGCACCTTCCAGATCATCCAGGTCTCCCAGCCTCTGATACCGATTCCCAAAGGACACACCCAGACTCTGTAGTCGACGTGCCCTATCTGGGTGCCCATCTGGGGTGAGATCTACGGCTTCTTGCATTCTCTGTGAAGCAGCTTCCAGATCATCCAGGTCTCCCAGCCTCCGGTATCGATCCCCAAAGGACACACCCAGGTTCTGCAGTCGAAATGCCCTATTTGGGTGCCCATCTGGGGTGAGGTCTAAGGATTCTTGCATTCTCTGTAATGCGGCTTCCAGATCATCCAGATCTCCCAGTCTCTGGTATCGATCTGTGAAGGACACACCCAGGCTCTGCAGTCGACCTGCCCTATCTGGGTCCCCATCTGGGGTGAGATCTAAAGCTTCTTGTTTTAGACGCAATGCAGCCTCAAGATCATTGAGGTCTCCCAGCCTCCAGTATCGATCTTTGAAGGACACAGCAAGGTCCTGCATACGCTGTGCCCTATCTGGGTGCCCATCTAGGGTGACATCTACTGTCTCTTGCAATTTCATGACAGCAGTCTCAAGATCATTCATATCCCCCAGCCTCTGGTAACGAATTCCGCAGGACACAGCAAGGTTGTGCAGATATCCCGCTCTATCAGGGTGACTTTCTGGGGTAAGTTCTACTGATTTTTGGAATGTCTTAACTGCAGCCTCAAGGTGAGACAGCTCTCCAACCTCCTGATATCGGGTTCGCAAAGCTACTCCCAGCTCATTGTGGTATCCAGGAAGACCCGGGTGTCCAGACGGTGTCTGCTCTATTAGGTGTTCTAGTTCCTTGATATCAAAATCCTCTGAGTCCTACACCTATTTCAGCACCTTATCCTAGAATACATGCATTTTATGCACTCACAGACATATCAGATCCATTATCACTTGAAACAGAATCAGAAATCTCATTGTCCACAGACATCTGTCTCCAATCAGTCCACATCAATCAGAGAAGGAAAGAAATTCCTCACAGCTTCAAGGGACATATTTAGAATGTGGGCGAAGGGGAAGCATCAGGGAAGCATTTAGGCCACCTTATATATAAGTATTTAGGCGCCCGGTAAGCATCTTGCTATTTAAAAAAGCTGTCAAATGTAACAGGTTGCTGGCAGATGCTTTGGCCCGCTGCCAGTTATAAAGCTGTGGTTACTAATAGCTTTTCGGCTTCTTTTGGACCACTATACTGCTTTTCCCTCACAGTGAGTTAAATCCCAGGGAAGGTGCTTGGCAATTATGTACATATATTGTGTCGCTGCTGTTTCCATGCCGACCAAATTAAAATGCGACACTGAACAAGCAAAATACTACCTGGTAAGCTGTCGGCACTGAAACAGCACTGATCAAGGCGGTGTTCAAGGCGGTAAACCGTGACGCCTCGTTGGTGAGGCGCTCCGGTCACGCCCAAATATACATTCCGGCTTGATTTCGGCATTGAGGTCTCGATCACGTAATCTTGTGCCTGGTTCCCACGTCGGCCTCAACGAGCATTGTCTATGCACACCTAAAAAAGCAATCTTCCTGCCTTGTTAAGTGTGGGGTTTAATGTTGAGTATTCAACTCACTTTCAGATCATCAGAAGGTCCCTCTTTCAGTTTGGTAATTAGCGTGGCAGAATGTGGTAATTTAATCAAACTTTTCCACTACACCGGAAAGAAAGACATTCAGCCGAAAAGGAAAGTTTGGAGGAAAGTAATACTTTCCACCAAGATGAATGTGAAGATGGAAGAAGTATTTTTAGCGCTCCTTTCAGTGTCGCCGGAATCAAAAACTTTAATCCTTTGTGGAATGTGTGACCTTTGTCTTTTGGTGTGTCACACATTCCGCAAAGGATTAAAGTCTTTGATTCCGGCAAAACTGAAAGGAGTGCTAAAAATACTCCTTTCATCGTCGCATTCATCTCAGTTGGAAGGCTAACATTCCTCCAGCTTTTTTCTTTCGACGGAATTTCTTTGTTTCCAGTTGATCAGAAAGGGGTGATTAAATTTCCACATTCCGCCACATTAATTGTCAAACTGAAAGACAGACTTTCCGACGATCTGAAAATGAGTTGAATAGTCAACATTAAAGCCCACACTTAACAACGTGGAAAGATTGCCGTTTTAGGTGTGATGGCAACATAGAGTGATCTGCTCCATTGTGCAGAGGTCTGCTCGTTGATCCCTCGCCTGCTGCCTGATTTGTGATGCGATGACCCCAGATATCTATCTGCGAAGGTCATTTGCACTTCGTCTTCGCTCTTATGTCTCCACTCTCAGCATCTGCGACTACATTTGCTCGCTTTTTGATTTGATGTCCTCGTTGTGCGGATATTGCAAAAACCCTTTCCTGTGGAATGAAAATGCCCCCGAGACGGATGTTACGGCGGATGTTACGACGTTACGCAGAGGCCCTGACCTCGCGATTGTCTGGACAAAACTTCCAAGTACATAGTATGTGTTTAGGACAGTGAGGAAACTGAGGAGTTGAGTGATGGTTTCTCCAGCTTGGCGTTAAAAACTCGCACCATATCAGCGCTAAGTCGGATTGAACTGGCATGCTGTCTTGCCACCCATGTCTCACAGGTGCACAGCGCCTATGCACCAACTGCACCAGCCAACCACGTACAACGCTTGCTCAGCAGTGGAAGCTCAAGGCTGATTTTGTGCTCGCTCAGAAACATCTCGTGCAAAGACTTGGTGCGAGTAGCCCAAGGCAGACCGAAACCGGTGCAACTTTGCTGCAGTTTCTGCACTCCCAGCATTGGTGTTTCAGTATTTTGTTGTCTAGTTCTCCTGCCACTGCCATTCAACATCGACGTCCGAGTTTTGCCCGCATCCAGTATGTCAACCTCTTGATGCAAATCATGCCTGTCATTTTCGTTGTAACCAAGACCGACACATTCTTTATCTTGACAAGAAGCCTAAGCAACTCGCGAGGCCGGGGTGACAAGATGTTCTGAGTTTTCGATGCTTCTGTACTATGATAATTTGCACCGTCCATGTGCTTATCGTACCCGATGTATTCAAGAACGCTGCTCAACCTTGAAAATCAATAGTTTTTCTTTGGGATAACAGCTCTCGCTCTCAAGATCTCAAGTCCTATTAGCGTGATCGATCAATGCAAGCAGACTTAGCGTGATCACACCACTTTTTTCTATCTCTTTCTCCGACTTTTCTCCACTCATTGTCAACACACTCCACTCATTTTATACTGAGGATTTCTTCCAACAACCAGTCTTTCACTCTTAGTTTTAGCCACTCACTTTCATGGCCGCGGCGTAGGAGTTTGCGGTCTTCACTAGCGAAAATGATGATGCAAAGGTACATCTATGCATCCTGACTTTGCATGCCTCGACCGAGCAGATTTTTTCACAGATTTGTCAGCGTTGTCGTGAGCAAGTTGACGAGCTGTTCTTCATAGAAAACGACAATCCTGAAAAGCCTGGCAAACATTTATGCCATGGGTGTCGTCACTTTTACCGCGGAAAGCGCGGCACAACCAGACGGGCCACAGTTGACCAAGACCAAGACCAAGACCAAGAGATAAACGACCAAGACGGTAATCATTCGTCTATAATCACTGCATGTCCATATCCCTATTTCAACTGTCTTAAGCAGTCGTTAATCCCGTAGAAATACGTGCTGCAAATCTTGAGGCGCAACGCGGAAATAGTAAGTAGCACCTGACATGCAATTGGATTCTACTTTACTTGCTCGCTGCACCTTAGGGTCTGGTATCAACCAATTCCGTGTTCCTGGGCAATCTTCATCCCAGCATGCTCATATGTCAATACCCCCTCCGCCACCACGTTCCCATCAGGGCTCGAGCGGATTTCAGGTAGTACGCTCAATGGCTCCACCACCACCACCATCACGTTCGTTTTCGAGTCAAGTTTCCGGCCAGCAGGGCTCTAGTGGGTTGCGTTACCAGAGAAGTTCTGCTGGGGGCGCACAGACATATACTCCAGCTTACCATTCGCTGGTCTTCTCGCCTTTATTTCCTAAATTGCGGGAACTCCCTCCCAATCCAGGTTACACAGACGCCCATTCTCGGTATGAAGAAATGCGAAATCATTTCCAGAGCAAATCCTACTCGGGGGAAATACTCAAACAATCGTTCTCCGCTGTTGGATGGCCCGGATGGAACCTAGAAAACAGAAAGAGACACTCATCCATGTGAGTGGCACATTGTCATTATGCTCATATTGTTCACCCGAATTTAGGACATCTACAAAGCAGTCGAACATATGTCAACATCGGTGCCGCCGACCTGAAATTGATTTTTTGCTGTGCTCTGCTTCCTTAAATCATCCAAAGGCTTCGTGGCTCTGATGTTTCCACGATTGAGCTCTCTCTACAAAAACAGCACTGGATTGAAGTCACTCTTTCTGGGTTTCCGGATGTCAACGTTATTGCCGATGAGTTTTTCACAGTGAAATCGGGTAAAACCGGCGGTACCACAAGGGTTTTCAGCAACAAGAACCCGGTTAAGCTCTATCTCGGCATCGATAATCCCACTTATGACTCTATCCTTGAACATTTTGAAAGGCTTGATAATCCAGAGGAGCAGCTAGCGAGTGGGAGTTCTCTGGTAAGGTTTTTTTTTCCAACTATGCTTTGCAAGCTGGATCGAGTTGGATGATATCTGACCACAAAATTTCAGACCATTAGTTGTGGTTCATCTAAAGCAAAAGGCAAGGGGAAGGCGAAATCAGAAACCGTGGAACGCAAGACGAGGGGCCGTAATAAACGAACGGTCGCCGACGTCACTGACTCAGAGAAACTCCTGACCGAACGGAAACTCCGTTGTTCTCCACCCGTGTTATTCCAAATGAGGGTTTTGATTTCGGCTTCGTCAAATCAGGTCCGGGTCTGAGTGAGTTTAGTAACTTTGAGTCAGGTCTAAATGCAGGTCCGAGTCAACGCTTATCTGTAAGTGCAGTGTTAGTGCAGTGTTCGGCTAGGATTCAGAAATCTCACCTTTTGATTCTAGAACAGAACCCCTCCGCCCTCTGCGAAAAGACAGAGAACGCTCGAACCAAATACCTCACCCGAGGCGTCCAATATCAAGAATGCTTTCCGCCTGCAGGTGGCCCCGAAGGCCAAAGCTTTGAAGAGCCTATGTAATTTCTCACTTGTAATAAATCTGTTCAACCATATTGACCATCATACAATCGACAACGTTTCACGGGACTTCCTCATCCACAATTTACCTTCGACAAGCTGGGCAGAAGCGATTGCAAATCCCCACATCTTCTCTGACTTGATGAAATCACCCCCTGCCATGAAGCGATCTACTACAACAGTAAAAGCGAACCCACTTTCGGAGGGTTTAAGAGCGCATTCGCAGGCAAAGTTGGCAGAGAAATCTTTGACTCATGCACTACGGATGTGTGCCGTAAACAGGGTTTCTACATCAATCCACATGACGACAACAAAGTTTTATACGACAACAAAGTTTTATACGACCGCATCTCTCAACTAACATTTTTGGGAGACGAACTCAATATTCTCGGATGGGGCACTGCCATGATGAACATGGTGTACGACTACATGGAGAGGCGGGAGAAAGTCATTGGGAAGCCCCAATTCGAAGTGCCACGGATGCGGTTTGTGCACGCCGGTCTGGAAATCGCTCAATCAGAGGAGAAGGACACATTTATAGTTGAGGAGTGGATTGAACCAGCTAAAGAGGGGCCGTTTGTCAAGTACATTCACAACAAATCTGCAGAGCCCCATCGTTTCGATAATCCCCAGTACAGCCTGCGCGCTCGTTTTCTTTCGTTCTGTCAACATGTCCAATTTTTCAAGACCGATAAATTTGCATATATTTCGGACTTCCAAGGTGAATACTTCTTCAATACTCTGCTGGTGAACGTGTGGTAAACGAATTTACAGGGGGTTTGACCCTTTTAACGGACCCTCAATTATATCCGACCCGTGTGCTACTACAAACACTTTATATCAGTGACCGCACTCTGATTTCATTCCCATCCAGTGATCTCGGTCTTCGTCCAATCTTCGGATACGGTAATTATATATAACATGAGTTACGGTGCTCTTGAAAGAGACCATATCTGTACGGAGTTTTGTCGATTCTACGGTGTGCCTACCGATATATTTGGTCGCAACGATGAACCCAATAACCCTTTTCTTTCTATCCGCAAGCTCTCTCCATTTCGCTCATGCGAATTTTCATCTGGTATTGCACAAGACTCGAAAGATCAGCAGTCTGGGAAAGTAAAGGGGAGCCAACGTACAAAAAGTGACCACAACAACTCGACAACTACAACTACGTACAACCTTTACCACGTGAAATGAGTTCTACATATTCAAGTTAGCTAATTACCGGACTACTACTAGTATGACACTTCATTCGCTTAGTTCCTTCATATCATTCCATATGACATCTTGAAACTCGAACAATCTACTATATGCGACTGCCTAGTGGGCCATTTCGCCCCTATGTGGGTAAAAATACATTCTTCTTGCCCAAGCTTGGTTGGATGTTGGAAGACATGTGGAGGCGCCCCTAAAAACAAAGTTCGACACTGGTTGATGGAGTTGACGTGATCCTGTGCCGGCTTTGCCGGCCGGGCGGGTTGCCGAACACGTGTTTTCTTATTTTTGGAATGGCATAAATCGTCTCGTTCTCCACGACCTCTTCGTCCTTCACCTAGGTCTGGTGCTCGTTATTCTCAGTGGATATCTGGCCACACATCGACACCACGTCTAGCGCACTTGACCCTCTATATATGTTGTTATTATGCTGAAGATTCGTAAAATGCCAAAATTCATCTGAAGGTCATGTGCTCGCCACCGTTGTATCGGATTCCATAGTGGTGTTATGACTGCGAAACTCGGCATGGGCAGTGAGCATGGTTGTTGCATCCCTTTGATGGTGTCAATCTGATTCTGACCATTTTATTCTGCCCTCACTGCACGATCGGCCCACTACCACATTTTGACTGTTTTTGGACTTGCCCCGGCAAAATATTCGGTGAGCCATCAATGCGTCACCAAATCCCGTGCCACTACCGCCACTCACTCAGATGATGCCAGACTACATTCTGGAATGCTACAATGCCCGGTAGCTCCATCCATTGGCTTCGGGGCAAGAAAAAACCCTTAAGGTGGCCCAGTACCCAGTCACTGATAGTATCTGAGTTTCAATGGGAAAAAAGAATCAGCACCCATACATGACACAAAATACTTATAGAGCAAACTCCGGTTTTGTGCCATTGCGACCGGAAACGACAGTTATGTACAACTTTGTCAAGTCTCATTATGGAAGTGGTGTGACATCACCCAGTTTAATCGAATAAAATTGTTTCATTGCAAATAAGTAGTATCCTAGAGAACGAGTTTGCGGTGTATGAGAGTATTCAGGACGGACCCTTCGTACCACCATGTCAATTTCTGTAAATCCACGAAACCCCCTCGCTCTGGCCTCGTCGATGGAAATACCGTCCGGGGTATGGATCCCCTTTACGCCGCCGGCCTTTGGATGGATTTGGCGACGCCGTTGTCGAAATGGGGCGATCCGCGGATATTGGCGCACGCTGATTACTCTCCCCCTCGGACTCTCCCAGGCCGCGAATTCGCTCCAGGACGACGCTAGACCTATTGGATCCAATGCACCGTCCGGGGTGCACATTCAGGCCGCATTTTCGGGACAATTGGCCGATGTAAACTCTACACTGGCGGCCGCACCCACGGAGCTTGCCCCGAGGACTCCACGCACCTACCACATCCATGGACTCGCACATGGCCCCGTGAATCCTAATGGCCCACCCGGATACGCAGATTTCGTCTGCATTGTTGCCCATCTCTCCAGCGACGATGCCTGGCTGGCACCCTCGACGACGACCGGAGGACCCGGCTTCATATCCGGTTTGTCCCGTGGATGTCCGATCATCATCGGACAAGTCTTGGCGCCGCGCCACGCCATCGCCTTCGCGTTTTTTTATATCTGGTTCCTCGCCCAATCCTCACCTGTTTCTTGGGGCTGCTCACGACGAGCAAGCGGACCGCCTGGCCAAAATTGGATCCTCAGGCTCGCTTACCACCATCCAAATCTGCGGGCATTGCGGCCTGTGATGCTGCCGCGCCCCTATTATGTCCCTGCTTCATCTGGATGCGTGGACGGCAGGACGATTACCCCTGGACGATCTACGGCGTCATCGGGCGGCGCAACGAACTAGCCCACCAGGAACCCAGGTAACTCGGCTCGTTGTGGGCGGCCAACTCAACATCGCGGTGGCGGCTCCTCGAGAAACTTACAGACGGCTGGCGGATCATCTGACATAGCTACCGCAGGTGGTATTACTCCCTCAGCCCACAGGAAAAAATTATGTCTTGGAATATATTCCACCACCTGACTCTCAAATTCAAATTGATGAACGATGAGTTTTCTACAATTCTCAAGGGCTACGACATCATGTTTTTGGCGAGAACGAATATGCTTCCAGGTGAAGAGGACGCCGCGGATGTCCCGCGTGGGTACTCGCTCAATTCGCTCCCCCGTAAACCCCGTCTCCAGACGAATTGCCGCGGCGGAGGGTCACTTTGCTAATCCGCGATGATATTGACTTTGTGGAGTCCCACTTGAGGTCACCCGACATCTTGGTCCTTGACTTAGGTTTGATTTGGCTCATTGACACATATATCCCCCCCGTTACTTCGCTATGGCAAGGATGGACCGAGGTAGACCTGTTCGAACAGCTGTGGGAGACAATTGTACATGTCTCAATGCGATATTTGGGTACCTTCATCGCTTGGATTTAGGCTGGCTGGCGCAATTTTGGGCTGGACTTGCTGTGCTTATTCACTGCTCATCGGGATGGAGCACTTTATTTCTTTTCTCTCTGGACTTGCTTTATTTTGCCCATTAGGACGGAGCACCATATTTATTTTCTATCCGGACATTGTTTTATTTCGGCGCTGTTTCCTCGGAACTGCACCCATCAATCGGGTTTGCCTCTTTGGAGGTGAATCTGCAAGAAATGCGACCTTTGGGTTGTACTCCCATGACTGTTTCTTTGGAAATTAGTCTTACAATCAGCAGCTCTACCTCTTCGGAGGTAGAGTTGTACTTGTGGTTGTTGCATGCATCTGCAAAGGGAAAGACTTACGACAGCATTTGTGTACTGGTGGAATCTGGGGATTTATACCTGGGAAGAGGGAACTCTTCCCGCACACCAGCATTTTTAGCTGGTGGTCAGGTCCCACAGGGTTTTATCCAGATGTCCTGCCATTTGAGGCTGGCCAGTCCACAGATAGCCAGCGTCTTGTGATATCGACCCCCTGGAATGATGTTGTGCTCGGTTGGCATCTTGTAGAATTCTGTATGGATAACCACCCTTACAGTACTACATGTTTGTCTTCCGTAAACTCGTTGTTCAGTTTGTGGACCACGCGAGTATAATATATCCCCCCCCCCCCCCCCCAGAACAAGAAGTAGAAATAAAGAAGCAGAAAAGACAACTGGGTTCAAGTTCAGCTATTAGTTATCTCCAAAATCGACGTCCTCTCCTCCTTCGGACTCATCCTCTGAGGATGTGAAGCATGCATACTCGGGAACTCTATGCATATTGGGTTCCATAGAGTCCGAGTTATTGCGAATGCGGGTGCTTGGGCCGGCAGTATTTGGTCCAAAACCCGATTCGGAGAGGGCAGGCCCGGGCATCTCTGCCACCCGGCGTAATGGTTGTTGATCTGGTAATAAGGCCATCTCCTCCTCGTCAATTCGGCGCATAGTTTCATTATGTGAGGAAAGAGGTATTTGAAGATCACCCTCTATATCCGGCACCTGAGTGAAATAGGCGAGGAGCTCGCGATAAATATCCCAAAATGTGTCGTGCATCACAACCGGCTTTCCCATTTGACTATAATATGTGTTTGCCCAGTGGTCAAATTCTGGTGGCGTGAGTTGAAAGACTTCGTGGTCGGGAGGTGCAAACTGAGCTTCAAGCTCATTGAGAATTTCCATGCTCACAGGGATCTTTTACAAGTCATTGAAGTGGTCGTTCCAATACGGTAGCATATAGTACTCACCTTGAAGCCGATGATTCCATAGAAATCTGGCTTGGTGCGGAGAAGTTCTGGGATGCCATGAGGGGTAACTTTGTGGCGATCTTTGTGGGGTTTGTTTTGGTTGCGGTGAAGGACCCAAAGATCCAATTGAACCTGGACAAAAGGGATTGCAATCCAGCGGAAAACAAGGCTAAAATAATCAATATGAGAGCGGACCGCAACATTATGATAATACGCACTTTTCAATCGGGACCCCAACATCGTACCACCCATTCTGAACGCCCGTCTCAAACAAGTCCTCTAGCCCCGGAGAGATGTCTGCCCTCATAACCGACCAGTTCACTTCACTTTTGATGTTATTCTTCTCCGTCTTTCACTTGTGCTGTAAGGTACCGAACAATGTTGGAACAAGGGTTTGTCGCATGATGGTCTGTGCGTTTGCGATCCCATTGTTTTCGTTTCCGGGATCGCTTTGGGTAAAGACAGGTATCGCTATGGAGCAAAAGCAAAATCAGATTGAGGTGCCGGATAAGAAAGATGTATCAACCAAACGAACCTCCAAGAGTATGACATGCATCTAGGTAGTATTTTCCAACGAGTCGTGGATTCTTGTTGGTCCACCAGACTTTCATCCAGTTGTTGTAGCCAGTGAAAGGATCGATGCCGTTGTGGAGCCAGAGTCCAAAGCGCGGACCCCACTTATCATGTTGGTCCGGGGTCCAGCAGTCATTGGTACCTGCTGCGTAGAATTTGCTACAGTAAAATTTCTTCCCTTTGCGCTCGCGCACCGCATCGGGCTCTAGCTGCTTGAGCAATGTTTTCACTGTAGATCTAAGAAGCTGTCAGATCTCTAGATGACGACTCATAACGTCAAAAATACGTACTCCGATCCCCGCACTTTGAACTCCTCACTACATTTTGATGGCCCCTCGGCCAACCTGTGCGATGTCGGCTGAGGTTGGCCGAGGTTGGCCGATGTGATGTCGGAATCTCCGACATCACATCGGCCAACTCGGTCGAGGCCCCTCGGCCAACCTCGGCCTACCTCAGCCGACATCGCACAGGTTGGACGAGGGGCCATCAAAATGTAGTGCCTGGTGTAAATTCTTGCGGACAGCCAACGTTCCGCGGTGGGGAAACTTTTTCTTGATGTCCAACACCATACCTTCGATGCTTTCGGGGGTGTGTTTCTGCTGCCGGGTACTCTTCAGCCGCCATTTTCTCCTCAATCGCCTGACCGATACTACACTGAAATATACATATAAATTAGCGTGTGCGCTGAAAACTGGACATTTGATACGAACGAGCAACCATATCGGCTCGTGTCATAGTGTGATTCTAAGTGCTGGGCGATTTCTGTGTCATGCAAATCCAGATTGAAATATGTCTCCAACGGTTCTCGAATATCCTCCTCGGGTGCTAGCCAAACAATTCAGATTTAATTACTAGTAGGTTGATTCGGTTTGTGTTGATTTGGCATAGTTGCACAATTTGATAAAAGAGAGATGAAGTTACATTTGTGCATAGAGTCAGTGGCGTGCGAACAACGGCAGCGAGTTGTGACATCTTTCCTGACGAGATCTATTTCAGTCAGACTTGTCACAAAACGTGTATCCATGAAACCAATGGTTTTCCGGCCCGTGTTTCAGCCCAGCAACATACGGAATGCATCGGGAAATGGTGGAGGCGTTCCGGGCGGATACATGCCTCCGGTAATGTCTTCTTCTCCGTCAATCTTCTGGCACTGCCTGGGGCTAATTAACCGAAGGTCTGCGATCCCTCCGATCCCACCAATCGGAACACACCTCAAACACTGGAGTTTGCGAAGTACAAGATGGAGGTGTACCAGAAAGTGCTCCAGGTCATATTCTCGTCTCTCAAATCCCGCTCCTGGAGCGGAGAACCCATCCGCTGCCCTGATAATCTAGTCCGGGTTTTTCACCCAGGTATCCTGATCGAGTCGGTTGATGGCAAAGAGGCATCTTACTTCAATGCTTGTCGCCCCGCGCTCGCAAATTTTCCTTGCCCAAAGTGTCTTGTGCACAAGTCGGACCTCCACAGGATTACTCACACATTCACACTTCGAACGACACCCACTATGAAGGCCGTTGTTGTCAAGGCAGTGAGAAAAACAACAAAAACCGAGAAAGAAAATATCCTCAAGAGCTACGGCCTTCATAATGTTCAAGTGCGTGTTCGACGTGGGTCAGAATTGCTTATTCACATCCTCATGCAGCATTTCCTGTGAAACTTTCGTTTTTCGGATCCCAATGCGGCCTATTCGTACGATACATTGCATTCAGACGATCTAGGCAAATGGGGTCATCATCTTTGGCCCCTCTTGCTCGATGAGCTGGAGAAGCTCAAGCAAAAAGGCTCATTTGCCGAAAAGTGCGTAACTCACCTTCTCCCATTCAGTTCTGCATTCACCATTTACCATGCTCACCAGCATGAGGCGATTTCCACGATGGCCGGATCTGAAACATTTCAACCAAGTGACTACTGTTCATTTCACGGATGGGCAGAGTTTCTACGACATTCTCAAGGTGAGTCTTGTTTCAAGTCCTAATTTCTAATTCTCCTCCAATCTTTTCTTAGCGTGTTCTCCCGTGCATCGTCCAGCTATTCCCGGGAAAAAACAGCCTCGTGCATTGCATTCGTGCGTATGAGCGTTACCGGATCATGGTTGGCATGAATTGTATGCCCGAAAGTCGGCTGCAGCGGTTGGACACCTTCATTGAGGAATACGAACATTGGTGCTCTGTGAGTGGTTTTCAAAGCGACTACTTCAAATTGTAACTCACGGACAGAAAAATGCAGCGTGTGGCTGAGGCTTATGACAAGGACTTTGATTTTTTCAAGCAACATGCGTCAAGCCATGTCGTTCGGGATATTCGGGCCAAAGGAACCACAAATCACGGATCCACGCGGCCAGGAGAAGGCTTTCAACAAGAGGCGCAGGAAGCCTACAGCCACACCAATGGTAAGGACACGGCCCATCAGGTAATTGCTCCTTGAATCGGTTCGCAGCAACTTTAATATTTTTTCATGCCAGATGTCTCGCTTTGACGAGATTCGGACTCGGTTTTATTCGTATTGCTTCGCAACACGGGTATCGTTTCGGCTCCTCGCTACCTGTTACCCTTCTTTTTTCGGCTGCATCGGCTCCTCGACTCAACTCCCGTTTATCCCCTCGCTGAGTCTAGTATCTTCTTTGTTTATTGATGATTGACATCGTGTCACAGCCGCCACGTCGTGTTATGGCTGCCAGAACGCGATTACGAGATGGTCTGCCTCCTCACTACTCAGCGGCAACCCCGTGCAGCGCGACGTACGCGCTGCCTTCGTTTACGCCGAAATGACTGATTCAAACATATTTACTTTTGCAGCGTGAACAAGTTCTGAAGGACCACAGTCTTTCGTTCGGTACGTGCATATCGAGAGCAACACGATCCTCATTTAATTCCAGGATTTTGGCAAGGCCGAGAGGACTCGACCTGTGTGCAGGGTACACGTCAGTGCACGCCGTTTTTCCCTGCGTGATGAGGCTCGGGTTCGTGCGTGCTTCTCTTTGCCGAACCATTTAATTATTCAGTGCCCGGCAGAGATTATCCCCGTCACCCTGCATGCTTCCTCATCACCATGGGTGCGTGTCCGTCGACTTCAGGTTAGTAAATTCTCTCACCCAAGTCCCGTTTTAGAATGGTCGTCTTCAAGCTACGATGCACTCCGCGACGACGCCCAGCTGAGTTATATCCTATGGCTTGTTCATTCCTTCCCACCTTGTCTAGTTGTCTTGTTCCGGCTGTAATTCCTGGAGTCGGCGACAAGCTACCGATCTCTCTTCAATTCGACTTGTCATTGTTGTAAGTTACGACTTTACATTCCACCGCCCCGCTTAGTATGCTATTTTAGGATCTTCGAACCGTTCCAAGCCTCGGCGCTGGAGATTGTGCGGCAGGTTGGACGTGGATTCCATAGCTATGAACCATGTAGTATACAGCACTAATATATAGATTTTCAACCATCAACGTGAGTGAATAGTGCAATCAACTTGATTGCATGGAAGCTGTCGAGCTGAGTGTACCGCACACTCACCTTGATTGCACATAAGCTATCGGGCTGAGTGTACCGCACACTCAACCTGATAGTAATTTCGGCCAAAAGTCCATCAGCTTGAGTCTACATACTCACTCAGGCTGATTGATGGATCACACTCGAGTTGATTGCTTTGATACACTCAGCCTGAGTGTTTCCGTACACTCAGGCTGATTGTAATTCCTCCCCACAAGCGCGCGCATAGCCATCAAGAATTGGTTGTTTTCTCTCTCTTCGGTTCAATTCCTGGAGGGAGAGTTGGGGAAAGGACTCTGTACACAACATATTATTACAGTGCAAAAATGGCTTGAACTCGCTCTGTGAGCAACTTGGGGGGCTGTTTATAAACATGTTTATGACCAGCTTGTTTGTAAACCCGTATTAAAAAACAGATTTTCAAATCGCTGGGAATTATATACAGGACCCTATTCTTTGCTCATACACTCCTGTCTGACCCGACTCTGGTGTTTAGGCATTCCTTCAGAAGGTCCTTGAAATGGATAGCGGGTCACACCATCTTTCAGAGTTGGAGTGCTGCAGTGCCAACGTTGACCTCCTTCGGTCAGATGTAGCTGTCCCGGACAACTTCACGACAGACATCAAAATTTTCATTGCCCGTCTTCATGTTTCAGATTGCAAATCTGATGATGAGATGGAGCAGTGGCCTCAAGTGGCCTGCTATGTCTTCCTCAGCATTGATAAATCCACCACACGATGATCTTGCTGCCATGGGGACGGAGAGGCCGAAGAGCAAGAAGCAATAGAAGTCTGCCCCAGAGCAAGAGGACTCTGAGATGTTACGTTGTTTTGGCCAAACCACTAGCAAAGATAAAATACTAGATTATGGCGGGACAGCAGCTTATATCTGAGGATGGCACATAACTCAGGTCATTACTAGTCAAGATGCGAACCAAAAAATGCCTTGCTGATGTGGAGCCCACAGACTGGCATGTTGGAGCTGACTTGGATATGCCTTTCATGAATGCCTAGGCAATGTGGCCACCCCAGCGCACATGACACGGCGAATTTTGTGCTGGAACTCATGCATATCACATATCGCTTCAGGGAACTCAGCAAGATCACGGGATTATCAGCTCTTTAGGACCGGTCACACTTATGTTAGTATGGAGATTTTTGTAAAACAGAGTCCTAGTGAGTCGTACCCGCCATGCGAAGCAATGGCCCCACAAACCTAGTATTTTTTCATGCCAGATGTCTCGCTTTGACGAGACGCAAGAGGCCATTGCCCGCATACGGATGGCTATTGATAATTACGATAAATCACAGCGTGAGGCCGAAGAAAACGATGAAGAACTGGATGAAACACCTGTAGATCCCCAGGACACTGCGCACTGGGCCTTTGGGGCACCGGTTCCCGGCCGTCTCATGAATTCCAAAGCACTCGCAGAGTTGAACCGTGATTCTCCTGCGTTCGAGAACTTCGATTTTCGCCTGCGCGAGTTTATTTCCGAGACGTTCCCCGAGGAATACATCAAATATGAAGATACAATCATGGTTGGCTTCTTTTTACTTCTTGAATTTGCGAAAATTTTTATGAAATATCAACAGATTCGCAATTTTAAATGTGTTCACATCTCGTACCAGTCTCTCGAAGACTGGCGCGGTGCTCGGGATATCCTCAGATGCAGCCCCTCCTTTCACCACAACATTAGATATGACTGCTTACTTGTCAATCTGACGGAACCAGGCCTGCATTGCGCACGGTTGCGCGCATTGCTCCGCTGTACTCTGCCAAGCAGCCGTCAGATCGATGTAGCCCTGGTCTGTATGTTCCAGGCCAGCTGTTGGAAACCAAGATCACTGTGGGCAGGGTGTCAGATTCGCGACGAGGCGAAAGAGTTCTCGTTTCTCAATGGAGCATGTCATCCGAGGCGCGCTTTTGGCGCCGGTATCTGGGGCTTCCAACGAGCCTACCCATTTTCTCATAGATACTGTAGACGCCGATATGTTCTTGCGCGCCGATATGTACTCATAATAGTCATTCACCAACAAAAATGTTGAAATCTGAGCAAGCTTGACCGGGCCTGATGAAGCCTGATACACTGCAGGTTGAACTTGATAGTGCTTGATACAACTTGATACAGCCTGATATGCCGTGGATTGGAACTTGATCGAGCCTGATACACAGGTCAGGCCTGATCAAGCAATTTGGGATTTTCCGACATACTAACTAGTAAATTCTTTCTATGTGTGCATCTAATTATGCCCGACGAGACCTTGTAATAATACGCGTCGTGTTAGTTCCATGACCAACACTCCGGTTCTTACCACGCTTTGCGGCAGTGGCGGCGGCCGGTGGCGCAATCTCTGGCTCGTCCGGCATTCCCGCAGCATGTTGATCACCCGCCACAACGGGTTCATGTGAAGGATGAGCTGCGACATTGTGGGCAGTCGCGCCGGCATCAATGTGCCGTGCATCATTGTCGTTCGCCGGATCGGGAGTCGCGTCGGTACCAAGCTCGAATCGTCTCATCACGTCGATGATGTCGCCCTCTGTGGTGTCATCTAAATTGGCTGAGGTGCTATCTGAGCGGTTCTTGGCCCCCGCCAAAACAAAGTCGCAAAAGGTTTTGATGATATTTTTGACGTGAGGAAGGTGGCCGTTCGATATGAGCAATTTTTGGTACGTGCGGTAGTCTTTTTCCCACTCCGTCCCGGAAGTGGCACCTTTCGAGGCCCATTCTTTATTGGTTGACAGGACGAATCGGGTCTAGTAGCTTTAGTTAATACTAGATGTAGGGTGAGTACAAAGTTGTTGACGCACGAGAGTCGCTGCCGCTGCTATCGATGATGAAGTCACGCCTTCAAACCAAGTTTCTTACCGTTCGAATTGATGGCGGGCTTACTGCCTGGAATGAGGCTCCCCGGGCCGAAGTACATGAGTCGATGTACCTGTATGATTCAAGCATCAAGCGGCAGACAGAAGAGGAGTGTCGTCACACGCACCTTCTTAACAACCGGGCCCAAAAACAACTCCATCATGTTTTGAGTCGGACCAGGGAATAGTACATGGGCGTATAGCGTTGGTTTTCTGTCGGTGGGGAATTTAAGAAGACTTGAGAGAACCGCATTATTGCTGCGGTCAGCACCAGCCGTGGTCAGCAAGTCAAAGTTTATGTCAAGGCCCTGCAAAATAGTGGGAAGAGCCTTTCGAATTGTATTGAGGAGCGTGGAGCGAGCGTCCCCGTGCTCCCGAACGAGCTAAATATCAAGTTAAAATGTAGGCAATCTACAATCTCAATTGACTCACATCCTTGGCAAAGTTGCTGTATTCCTCGGCGTTTAGGAGGGTTGGGTGGAATATCTTCGTAGAGAGCAATGGTTAGAGATTGTCGGTACAAATCGTCCGTCGCGAACAAATCGGCCGGGTCCATCTCGGGTGGCTTGGGGCAAAACATGGTGACATCGATGATGAGGGCCCGGGTAAAGAAGAAACATTTAGACCAGGAAATCATTTGGCCCTGATATTCTCGCTGCTTGTCGTCCAATTGGCCCCGGCGCTTCTTGGAACCTGCAGCCAAGAGCTGGCTCTTTTCGTCGCGGAGAGTTCGAGTTTCAGCTCGGAGATTGATGTTTTCTAGTTGAGTAACTTTCAAGGCCTGCGCGGAGTCTGATTCAGAAAGCACAAAAGAATATTACGAGACCACTGAACCTCAAGTAATTCTGCTCGAGAAGCGCCACTGTAGTCGATTAGCACAGTTGGTTGGTTATCATCGTCGTAGTCTTCCATGGCAGATACTGGAGAAGAGTAGCCGGCGTAGATGCAGAGATAAAGAGAAAAGGTGTTTTACATAACGTACGGTGAGATAGACATTCTTGGAGACGCTCAGGGTCAACGCGGAAATACGCAATCCTGGAATGGTAATTGGACTACTATCAAGCAATGTTCCGAACACTATTAAACTTTTCCGAACGACAAAGGAGCGCTTGGTTACTGTCGAACAGTATTTTTTGGCTCGGGAACGTCTCCAGGATAATTCTTTATGTGAGAAAGGTCAATAATCTTCTCAAGCTGGACTTTGTATTCGCGGACAACGCGCGGCGCTCTAATGGTCAAATTTGAATATTCAGTACGGATAGCTGAAAAATACTCAACGTGTCTCGGTGAGTTTCCTTGATTGAAAGTGCTGAGTACTCTTTGGTCATCGTCGCGTAGTCGGCAAGAAGCTCATTATGCTCCTTGGTCAGGGCCGCATGGGCCCTTTCGAGGGTGAGCATTCGTTCTTGTAAGAGGAAATAGGCCGCCGCGATCTCCCCCTGTCAGTGGGTAGTTCAAATGTAAAGTAAACGGCACTTACCCTCCCTTCGATCAATTCCGAAATCCTCGTGTGCGCCGTCTTCAAGTCCACCGAGTCTATGTGTGCGTGTCGAAGCGTGGCATCTACAAGCAAGTTTTCTTGTTCTTCTGCCATCGTCGTACGTGGTGGGAGTGGCTTGGGAAAGGCTGACTTATGCGGTTGTTAAATACGGACACGGCATGAAACCAGATAATTATAAGATAGCCGAGGCCCGATACCGGAAGATCGAGCGGCGGAGGCAGGAGTTAGGGTTGCAAGCGGGGACATGAGGACTTGCAGTACATCAAGGACAGCGGCTGCGAGGGGAAATGAGATTGTATTTTATCTACAACAGGAAGAATAGGGTTCAGGTAGAGCCCCGACTGGCAGGGTAAGGAGTCCGGAGTGCACGATGAAGGCAGCGAAGTCGGTCTGCATTCTATTGAACACAAATTCTGTGCGAGGAATAAGTCACACAAGCATAGGATAAGAGGAGAGAACCTGTCTATTGCTCGACAGTCCGTTTTCTCTTGAGATCCCTCTCCTCCGAGATCGTGAGCTTGGTACTCTTGCCCTTGGGCAGCGATATCCACAGCTTGCTGGCCTCGCCAATGACAAAGATGTTGGTTGCCTGTAGAAGATGAGCGTTAACGCGCGAGGAAAGACACAAGGGGGGGAAGAAAGAAAGACAGGGCACACACCATCTGCGGCAGCAAACACCCGCGTGGCATTGTCGATGCTGCCCGCGAGCAAGAAATCGCCGATGGGGCTCCAGGCGAGGTCGTACACCTGCATGGTGGTGCAGCGGAACGTCGTGCGCGGCTTCCAGTACTCCAGTAGTACTCCTTCTCGTGCTGGAGGTTCGCTGCGCTGAGGTTGCGGCCATACGTGCTCGTCTCGACCGAATTTCTTGGGCCTCATCCGTCTAGGATCAATCAAGAGGGTCCTGTCGTAGTCGACGACGGTGTTCGTGAGGCTCATGGCGTGTGAAGCGTCGTATGCGACGAGGCCTTAGCGATGGCCTGGAGGATAGCGTACTCTTGGAAAGTGCGTGCCCTCCATCTTGACGCGGACACGGATGTCAAGGGCGGAAAACTCGTCTTCACCGACGACGAGAATGGGCTCGCAGACTTTGAGACGCTAGACTTTGAGACGTAGGATCTCGGGCTGGACGAGGTTCAGGGGAGCCATGGCGACGGCGAGAGGGGATGTGATTGTGCCACGGCAAGCGTGTGAAGGGTTCAGAGTCGTCGTTTGGGCCGCCAGAGTGAGCGAACACAGCGGAGAGAGGGCATGGAAAGGATCGCATTTAGCACGGATTTTGATGCCATATCATGCACGGCCTTGACCGGATAACTGCCGTATAAGGCCGCCCGGTGCCTTTTAAGGGCCTTATTATGTCATGATAAGGCGGCCGGCTTATAAGGCTATTTATTTTTCCAACAGATCCGACAGACTTGATTGGCTCATCAGCACCGCTTTCCTCCTCTCCTCCTGCCATGTCTTCGCGACATCCGCAACCCATTCCTGACTTGTATCGTGGCGCCGTCGCCTCTACCACCCACGGCCACGGACAGCGGAACCAGCCAGACATCTGCCTCGTTTCTTGCCCCTCTATTCTCGACTCAATCTCTCACTCGCATTATTCGATCTTGTTTACTTTTGCTCTGCGTTCGCTTGGCGCTCGCCGTCTATCTTTTCATCTACACCTTCCTCATAACCCTCGGCGTCTCCTCCCGCCTGCGCCCGCCTCAACCTTGCCCGCGTCGATCTGCGCAAGACGCTGCCGCTCGCGGATCTGGATAAGGAGAGGAAGAAGGGTGAGAATGCGATTACGGTGTGTCCTCTCGTGTTTTTCTCTACCAATTGGGTTTATTGGGTTCTCCTTCCTCCGCTCGTTCTCAGTCCCCCTCTTCCCAGCATTCTGCGCGCACTGGCCATCTGCACCCTTCCTCTCCGCTTTCCATCTACGTCTGTTGCTCTGCGCCACATCTATCCCTCTACGTCCTCTCTTTATCCAATCGCACGTTTATTTATTCATCTATCATTTCATCTCGTTCTGGCCCGTGGGGATCTGGACTGCGTACGTACGTAGATGTGCGCGGATCCGGGTGGTGTACGTGCGCGGAGATGCCGCCTACGCGATTGCTGCGGGCGATGGATGCGTGGTGCATAGGCCGCCGTACGAATGGACACCGTACGTGCGGGTCTCGGGAGCACAAGTCATCCGGGTTGCGTACCGCGTGTCCCTGTCCAGGGTGTTCGTGCGACGCGGGGACTCTCATGCACGGATGGTACCCCCACGAGCGTTGCGAGATGTACAATGCAAGGAAGGGCGAATCTACGCGCGCGGGGAGTCGCGTGTCCTCCTTCCATTGTACGCAGGAACTTCGCATGTGCTCGTTTCCGAGCTCAGGATGGTGCGCGGAATGGACTCGCGAGGCTGTGGTGCGGATGGACGGTGTTCACGAGAGTACACGTCGAGCGGGGAGGACTCGCACCGCGGGGATGATGTGGGGATGCACGGGGAGGTCGCACTGTCGTTCCTAGTCATCATTCGGGGAGGTCTACGATGTGCTGTGTGAGCTGTAGTGCGCGGGGAGGCGTACGTCGTGGCAGCGATGCACTAGGAGTCTTGTGTAGGAGAGATGTCTCGCGACTGCGGACGTCGTGCGGCGAGCATGCGTACTTACTATGG